>NJDD01007977.1:209906-219910 GCA_002245505.1 Calephelis nemesis | reverse complement strand
TGTGAGGCCGCGATTCCGATCCGGTGGTAGTTTAAAAAAATGTCGACGCGCACAAATACCACTTGTATGGTTCATGTGAATAAAGAATATTCTGATTCTGATTCTGTATTATAATCGTTGACTAACACTCATTACCTTAGCACATAATTTGCTTACTTTGGGGTTAGATTCAATTTGTGTATCTTGTCCAGGAATAAGAGACACCTTTCGATTTTTAAAAACGATGTCAATAAAAGGAATACTTACTCTTCAATCACAGATACTATCTCCTCGGGAGACATCAGGGCTATAGTCATAGCTGAGTCCGGATGGAAGCACATTACCCTGAAAAATTAAAACTAACTGATTTTATTATCTTTTCACGAACACGAATGTAGAAGGCCTATTTACATACCTATCTATATAAACAAAAATGAATCGCCGTAATGTAGGTATGTGCTGTAATCGTATTTTCAGAAGAAATGAGGAAGGATTTGATTGTTTGCATGTTTGTATTCAATGTTCTCGGAAACTACTGGGACTGATTTGAAAATTTGTTTTATCATTAGAAGTCGACATTATTCCTTATAAAACGGGTAATAGGACAACGGGTAATGAGACTTATCCTTCCATACTTATCTTTTCCACATAACTTCTAAACTACTAAAATGATTGGGTTGAACTTTCTTAAAGGTATATCAATTGCTTCCTGAATGAGTTCAAATTTTTTACTAATCTATAATACCTATTTACCTAGCTACCTATTACGGCTTCGTACGGATGGTAATTTTTTTTTATCATAAATTGAGATGTAAGCTATCCTATCGCTAAAGTTGGATCAAATTGCAAACAGAGTGCAAATTTGATTGAAATCGGTTAAGAAGTGACAATTATCTGTTAGGTTATTCAATTGGTTAGGAGTCATCACATACAAACAACGAGACACTTAATCTTCTAATATATAAAATTCTCGAGTCACGGTGTGCGCAATTGAACTCCTCTGAAACCGCTCGACCGATTCTCTTGAAATTTTGTGAGCATATTGAACAGTTTTGAGGATCGGCCAACATCTATTTTTCATACCCCTAAGTGATAAGGGTGACCCACTCCAATTTTTTTGCTAAAATCACAATAAACGTATAGCAGAACAACGTCTGTTGGGTCAGCTAGTTATATATATAATTCTTGTGTTCGTGTGTTTGTCACTGAACTCCTTCTAGACGACTGGAACGATGTTGATGAAACTTTTTGTGTGTGTTCAAGGGAATTCGAGAATGGTTTAGATTCAATGTTTGGTCTCCTGGAAAATGTTATTTTTAATTAATAATTTCTTAATACTAAGTAGTTGTTGATTTTGGAATGTTTCGCATTGGATCCGACAGACTCCGCTACTGTCGAAGCATTAATGTCAAGCGATACGAAGTTTGCTGGGTCAGCTATCTTTATATATATAATTCTTCTGTGAGTGTGTATGTCACTGAACTCTTTCTAGACGGCTGGACCGATGTTGATGAAAGTTTTTGTGCGTGTTCAAGGGAATTCGAGAATGGTTTAGATTCACAATTTGGTCTCCTGGAAAATGTTTTTTTAAATAATATATTTTTAATACTAAGTAGTTGTTGATTTTGGAATATTTCACATTGAATCCAACAGACTGCGCTACTGTCGAAGCATTAATGTCAAGCGATACGAAGTTTGCTGGGTCAGCTAGTTCATATATACCTATATTAAGATAAAATAAAGTCGTGCTAGTATTTATCTCGAAATAATTTTTAAGCCCATTTTTTGAAAATTGATAGTGCTTAAAACCAGGAAACGGATATAAGATACATTTCATTCCGCCTTAAACCAAAGAAAAAAGGGGAAAAAGACGCGGGCGAAGCTGAAAGACACTAAAGATTTTTAAAATGGGTTCGTAACCTAAGATTACGCAGTTGTGGGTTAGGCAGAGAGTATGGAGTGCCAAATGTCACAAACCTGGCGACCTGCCTACCTTCCTCCACATTCTCTCATATTCCGGTTCCGGAGACTCTTGTCACAAATCTTTGAAAATACCCGTCTTATTTGAACGTGAAATGTCAACCTAGGTCTCCCCAGGTACCTAGGTAGGTACATCCCTCCACATTAGCATTGTAGGCACGTCCGTTTTGACAATCTTTCATCTCCCGTTCTTAGTGCTAGATGAACCCACATTGGACTCACCTGCAGGTCCCTTTAGCCTGGGAGGTCTGAAATAAATGATGTTCAGGTGTTGGTGGATCTGGAACCCTTTCCAGTAGAGCTGGGAAGTCATTCGGAAACACGTAGGTAGATGTGTAGTTTGGGTTTTTCTGAAAATATCAATAAAAATATACTTAAGGTATTTGTTATTTTAGCACTTGCCCTGTGCTTGGGCTAACTTTCTATTAATTTTAAAGAAAGAAAAATGTTGACCCAGAGAGGATTTGAACCCTTAACCTCCGCCTCAAGCCGAACCTATGCTCTAACCATTTGAGCTATAGAAAGGAATTTAAAATTTCGCCACCGGACTTGAATTTTCAGTACCTCAAACGGTTAGAGCATTAGTCGGCTTGAGACGAGAGATTAGAGGTTCAAATACTTTAAAGTAAAAGTGTGGAACGTGGAGTGTGGTGTAGGTAATATTATTTTTTAAGCTGGCCTTTGTAGTTGGTAACTGCACTGGCCGGTATTAAAAAAATAAATAAGTTCTGTATCTTACAAATTTTTGAAATGTAGAACATAAATTGATATTCGACTTTTATTCAAAACAATCTGCTTCCAATATTCTCAGAGTCTGCTTGAGATCCTGTACAGTACAGTCTACTTCGATTCTTTTTAACAGTCTTTCTATTCCTATCTTTCTGCATATATTCTACTAGACAGCATGCTGTCAAAATTCTAATTCTATAAGTCGACGGAAAGTCCTACTACGACTGCTGCTTGCTGACTAGTGCCTGCTGTTCGGTGGTGGGAGGACCCTAGACCGGCGGTAGCTGCCCGCCGGTGTTCTTCTCTGGACGCCTTCCCAGCCGCCCAGTTCTACTGCTGCTTCTGGCTGCTCAGGGAAGCCGCCAAAGGATCCCGCTAGCCCAACCGCCAAGGACTAAAGCAGCAGTCCTTCGTGTTCCGTCGATAAGTCCACCGTATCCCACGCCCATCAATCCCCTTTTTAATCCGGCAGAATTTTTAGTGCACAAACTTTTTTTATGGATTTAATTTTATTAGCGTTTATTTAATTATAGTGTTCTTGTTTACGTTTTTTAATGTTTTAATATCAACAGGATTCCAGTTTACTGGTTTGTCTGTTTGTTTATTTTTTTGTTAACATAGTGGTAAGTGGTAGCTAAGCCACAACGTTACAGTGGTCGACTATGGTCTAAAATAAGAGAAGAAAAATCAAAACTTTTTTTTTGTAGATCTATATTTTTTTTGGATAGCCTCCCAATACTATAAAAAAAACACGTGTTGCACTCGGGGAGTGCCGGCAGAAGTGAAAACTTGAATATTATCGTTGTGCATTTTTGATATTATGGAATAGTTAAGGAATAGCTAATTTTACACGAATTGCTTTAATTATCAGTATGAAAGTACTATCATTTATGTGGTAGAATACAATATTCATTTATTGCGCTATCTTACACGACAACACGAACATTCGCGGAAGCGCCCTGCGCCGTCTTATTCGCACAAGCGCCCTGCGCCGTCTCACGAATTTTCGTTCAGGTCGCATTCCAAAAAAAATACGCAACGCCGTTAAAGAAGTTTTCCTCACAAAAATAAAGAATCTAAAATACCTGTCCGTTAGCTCTAAACGCACCAGCTCGTAATGGGTTGTTTGGGTCTGGTTTATCGTCATCAGGTGGCTGCTCTGTTTGTCCGCTCCATGGTCTCTTGCATCGGTGGGGGGAGACCAGGATCCACTCATCCTTTAGAGGATTGTACCTTACGTGTTGATGATCTGCAATAATTGAGCTAAGAGTACTTATATACCAGCGACGACGCTACCAGCAATCGGTGATATTATGTATTTCGAGTACCTATGCACACATCGGAAGGTTCGTCCAAACATCACACACACACGTACATGATCGTAAGTGGGTGTAAGACAACTATACTATACCAGCTGATCCGGCAGACGTTGTTCTGCTATATTTTTAATGTGATTTTAGTAAAAAAATTTAGGGCGAGCCACCCTTATCACTTACGGGTATGAAAAATAGACGTTGGACAATTATCAGACCTACTCAATACGCTCACAAAATTTCATGAGAATCGGTCAAGCCGCTACGAAGGAGTACGGGAACGAACACTGTGACACGAGAATTTTATATGTAATATATATCTACTAATACAAAGAAATACTTAAAGAAGGATGGCCAAAGCCCAAATAGTACCTGATGACGAAATGATGACGTCACAATATGAGCTATGACATACCTACATATGATAAATTCCCTGGTTTTTTTAAAGGTTTTAAAAACACACGAAATATCTCTTGTAGCTATAAAAAAGCTTCCTATTCGCGTAAAGGTAATTGTGGATTCTAACCTCAAAAGTTATTACAAAAATCGTAGCTATTTAGGTGTGATTTTCAAACATTATGCTGTTATCTAATTTAAGTAAAGCTTATCAAAAACAAATCAAATATTACATATTAAAAACAAACTAATTTAAGTATGGCTTATTTTGGAAATGACAAAAAAGTCAGGTCCAGCTCCTATCGAAATTTGGTCATTGTTCTTTATTATTTAATTTCCTCTAATTCTAATTCCGAAATTCTAGGTCCACTATTTAAAAATGCTACATTAATTGTAATAAAAGATTCGGAAGTAAAGCCTAGCTTGTAAAGTAAACTACTACTTGTTCTTTACGGTGTAAAAAATAAATTAATTAAAAAAAAATAAACTTGTAATCCACGGTATACATAAAAAATATTAGTTACCTACTATCTGTGACTTTGCTCGCCTATTAGTTAGTTCTTATAAAAAAGTCCTCTCAAAATCTGTCAAACTTAAATTAAATTTGTAAGTGCTTAATTTTCAATTATTTATACGTAAATATACAATACTATAAAAATGAATTTACATTTCGCGTGTTCATCGCATCACGCCTAAAAGGATGAACCAGTTTTATTAATTATTTATTTGTTTTGTTGGTTATAATCAGGAGGAGAATCCTATAAAGAGAAAAACCGGTAAAATTGCAGGGAAAGTAGGAAAACCCACACTTTGTTAGTAGCTTCATTAATGTCAAACGATACGAAGTTCGCCGGGATGACCAGTTGTAAATAAATAACAAGAAACAAAAAAGAACTTATCTTGATATACCAACAGATACGTTAATTTTATTAAACGCTTGTATGTATAGATATATTCGTATTATGAAACTAGACATGTAGCTATGTCATATACAGATAACCTTTTCTTTATTATCAATATTGTTTTGTAAAAATATTAGTTACTAGCTGTTCCGGCGGACTTCGTTCCGCCTATTCAGTTTATATGCGAAAATTTAAATTGTTTTTCTTATTTTCCTCGCTGTTGGATAGGGTAAAATGTACCCTATGTCCTTCTCCCGGTTCTAAGCCACCTCCCCACCTCAGCCTAATCGGTTTAGTCGTTCTTGAGGTACAAATAGTGTACCCGACACGACTTTCTTTTATATCTTACTTGTAAAACCCGTGTCACAATATAAGTTACTTTACTTCTCCGAAAGTCGAAACGGCTTTACCGATTTTCACCAAATTTTATATGCATATTCAGTAGGGCTGAGAATCGGCTACTATCTATTTTTCATGCCCCTAAGTGAAAGGGGTGACTCGCCAAATTTTTTTTACTTAAAAGTTAAAATACATTAAAAATAGCAGAACAACGTCGGCCGGGTCAGCTAGTAATAGTTATATAGATTCATAATAAAACGAATGAGAATTCATATCACAATAGGCCTTATGGTGTCATTTTTGTTACTAGGTAATTTCGTGTTTCTTGTCACGTTTTTAGGATTCTGTAGCCGAATGGCGAAAGTTATTTGCCAGTAATACTAAAAAAATGCCAATAAAACTGCAATAAACAGCCAAGAAAACTGCAATAAACTGCCAATAAAACTGCAATAATTTGCCAGTAAAACTGAAAAAAAACTGCTTCCAATTACTTCATGATCACTTCGCAATTGACATTATTTTTTCAAAAGACAGCTTATAAATCCGAGGTGGTCCCAAATAAATTTTATCAACATTCCATAAATAGTTTTAAATTATATTTGATCATTTATAATATTTGTATAATATGTTAATAAGATCATTATTAATCATTATTAGGATAATTTTAATAATGAAATATTCGTAGTCAAAAACAATATTAAATGATTAAATCGTTACCATTTTACGCATTTTTAAAATGGTGTAACTCAAAAAAAAATCCGAATAATTATTAAATTTATAAGGGACTACCTCGGAAATATGATCTACCTTTCCTGAAAATAATGATTAAAACCAGTCAAAAAAATATGAAAAAAACATACCCACATTTGTTTTAAATTTTAGAATATAGTACCGTTTCAGCACTCAGGGATGATAAGTAAACAAAGTAATTATCTAACTACCAATTACAGAGCTATCTGTGATTGTTTTTGTTACTCTTAGGTACCTATATTACTAGTTGGCCTACTTATTTCCTATCAAGCATTTCGGTAGAGAAGACTGTCGGTTTTTTTCTTTTTTTGGAACTAGCGGTAGCACTTGCAATTAGTCAAATGGAAATTTGCACCATGTTACACAATATAACAAAATTTGGTTTAAAATATTCAAAATTAGTCATAAGCCATCACAAAAACTCATGTCAGAGTCTTAAGTAAAACAGTGACCTTACTCAAGCTCATTCAGTGAGGTTTGGCGGGAACTAAGTAATACACGATACACTAATTTCTTTATGATTACTGCCGTTTTGCAATTTAAGTGAACAAAATAACACCAAACATGACTAATTTTACTTAATAAAAAAAAGTATCTTTACGTTCATATCCCCGAAGAGGTAGGCAGAGGAACAACCAGGGCACCTACGACTAGCCGAAGATATTAAGTCCCACAATGTGATAGGTAGCAAGCATATCGCCAACCGAGCACATATCCTATCCCGAGCAACATTTTTTTATTGGAAAATTGGAAAAATCCAAATTGCTTTTTGTTGCCCGATCCGAGATTCGAACCCGGCACCTCATTCAATCAAGCCCAACAACTGAACCGCTAGACCACAGAGGCGATAAACACACGAAATTCAATGATTACGAAAAAACTATGACCGTCTTTGACTCTCAATGACACCAAAACTCTAACTGTTCGTTTGTCATCAGCACTTTAACCAATCACCAAAACTATTTGGTTAAGTTTTGAAATAGATTCGTTTGGCTCAAAAGGATTCGTTATTTCGTTCCACCGCCTTAGAAAAGAATACTATAATTTGCATATTTGCATGCGTAATTAGTTAGTAAAAAACTTTTCAGTTAATTTTAACTTCTAAGTTATAAAAGAAATATGGCTAATAAACAATTTTAATAACTTACCAGTAGGATTGAATTCCTGCATGTTAGTGTTCTCGTGTGTTCTCAGCCGGTAGTGGCTTTCAACTGATAGTCTGATTACGTTACTTTATGAGTGTATAACAAGTGATGGGCAACTTATTATCGATACACTATAAAAATGTCGATACATGAAAAATATGAAAAATAAAACTCACGTATTCGAAGTATACATATTCGAATATACACAAACCATTTTTTTTTTGCAATTGCTAATTATTTGGTTCAACACAGATTTTTAATTTTTGTTTCCACGAAGGAATGCAGTCGAATTCTCCTGATGATACTTCGAATGAATCGAAAAGTACGTTGAGTTTTTAGTAGTGGTGATGGTTGAATTTTTAACATTGTAGGTGCTAATAAAACAATGTGTATGTTTTGTGGGTTATATCCACATATTTGGGGTGTTTGGTTTCCGGTAAATCCAATTCATTTATAGCGCACTGTCTTCTGTTTTGTCGCGCTTTAATATGTATACGTGTTTTTGTGAGAAATTGCAAATTAAATAATTTGATTTGGATTTTAATATGGATTTCCGCAAAGTAACGACTTCTTCTGTCATTTTTCTATTCCTTTAGACGTAATGAAACTTTGGACTTTATTTTTGAAGTTATACTTATTTTGGCGCATTAGGAAAAAATGATGAGGGTAAATTTTTATGATGCGCGCGCACACCGTCACGAAAAACCGACATGATGAAGTTAGCTATAGATAACATTTTAGTTTTTCAAAAAAAGGTACCAACAAAGTAAAAGTAAGGACCTGGCGTATGTTTGCGTGAGAACTGACAAAATAATGTATTCACGATATTTCTTTATTTAAATGGTTAGTGTCATTTTGTCTACAAATATAAAATAAGGCAAAAGATAAAAATTTTAAAAAGATTTTTATTAAAGGCTTATTACGCCGAAGAAGTATAACTTCTAACGCGTGTACATAAGTAGACACACAATTTTTTTAATCTAAGTTCTATCGAACGAGCGAAACCCAACCGAGTCCCGTAATATTGATGATCTATATAAATCACTGTGAGCGGAAATAAAGTTAAAAAAAAATTCAATAGTTTTATGGCGAACGGCTGAATCTGTGGACATCGCTGAAATGAAAGTCGATATCTGTACGGTAATCACATTTGCACATCTCTCCAGCTGTTGTTAGCTCAGAGAGGAGATAAACAGTAATAAAAGAATTTATCTTTTTATGAACAAGTTTATTAGCGGTCGATAAATAATTTTTAATGATAAATCTAAAAAAAAGCATCTTTACGCTCGTTTTCCAAAAGTGAGCAGACATACAATGAGGCCACCCCCGATTAGCCGAAGTTACTTATTACCACCGTAACCGCATACTATCAACGCCAGCTTCATACAAATAGACTACAGATACGGTCAACATATATGATGATGATATAAGAATATATATCTAAGAATATAACCTAAGAATAAATGTACACTAATGTAAATGAGAAATGTGTGTACTTAATGACTTTAAAACGGACACAAAAAAAACATTTTGTTCCGTTATGTATACTTGTAAAGCGAAAACTTTGGGGCCCGTATTTCAGGCCGCAGATTTAATCCAAATCTTGGTTTAACCACTCTTAGTCTAACATACGTTTTATATAAATATTTACACTCCAGCATTATCCAATAATTATTCACAGCATAATACGCTGGTTATCATAATTCGTAAGCATCAGTATATCTGTGATGAGTTGGCTATTGAAATCGCGTACAAAAACTGCTTTATATTGAAATTATTTAACGACTTCATTTGATTAAAGTAAAAGTATCTTCACACCCATATCCGCTAAGAGGTAGGCAGAGGTACAACCAGGGCACCCACGACTAGTCGTAGACACTAAGTCCCACTGTGGGATAGGTGGCAAGCCTGTCACCGAACCAAGCACACATCCAATCCCGAGCAACATTTTTAAATTAGGAAGTTGGAAAAACCACATTATCTTTTTGTTGCCCGACCCGGGAATCGAACCCGGGACCTCATGAAGTCAAGTCCAACACCTGAACCGCTAGACCACAGAGGCGATAGTTCATTTGATTAAGTTACATCAAAATCGATTTAGTCTTGGTTTGGTAAGGGTCCACTAAGTAGACCATCTGCCTCTCTATCAGAGCACAGGCTAACCATGTCATTGCCGCCATAATAATGGTCATGCTGCGTTTCGAAGGATAGGGTAGCCGGTAGACTTGCGTAATTGGCCTAGAATCCCAGCCACAGGATAGCGACTGACTCATAATATCTATGGTGTCTGCCACGGTTGTCTCTTACCATCAGGATACTCGTGTGCTTGTTCGCAGCTCGCTTACAATTCACATAAAAAAAAGCAGAAGCGGACATTTTACATTGAAGGAAAAATGCGATAGTACGCAGTGTGAGTAAAGCCACGTGTAATGGCTAGTAAATAATAAACTGTAGTAACTGGGGTGTAAGGG
>NJDD01007977.1:162680-209717 GCA_002245505.1 Calephelis nemesis | reverse complement strand
TAGTAAATAATAAAATAATTTGTAAGTATTACTTTTTGTATCCCGGTCTTCATCTTTGTACATTTAACATTCTTCTTCTTTTCTTCCTTTCTTTCTTTAGGTTTTGGCCTTCACGTTAGTATTTTGCCATTCGTCAAATAGAAATTTGCATCAAGTCTATTTAAATAAAAGAAAGTGGTGTTAGTTACACTATTTATAACTCAAGAACGGCTGAACCGATTAGGCTGAAAACTGTTGGGGAGGTAGCTAAGAACCGGGAGAAGGACATAGGATACTTTTTATTCTGTTCAATTGTGAGGAAACTGGGAAAAACAACATTTTAATTTTTCCCATACAAACTGAATGGGCGGAATGAAGTTCGCGGGAACAGCTAGTTTTATATAAATTTTAATCAATTATAATTAGTCATCAGTAAGTCGTGTCAGGCTCTTGGGTAAAGCGGCGGCCTCATTACACAAGCTCATGTAATGAGATTTGGCGGCAACGCTAATTTTTTCATGATTATTTTATCTGTGCACTTTCATTGAACAAAATTATACAATATGCCACCAAAATTGACTAATTTCACTCAATATCAACACGAAATTCAATAATTATGAAAAAAACTTCGACCATCTTTTCTTTCGATGGCGCCAAAACTCGTTTAACATTCTTTGTATAGATGGTAAAAAAGTTACTTGAATTAGAGTCATCTAGTGATTATTATCGAAACTATTATGTTGTCAAACAACCTATTTTGACTGGTTACAAATTCGATTTTAATTCAATAGATGGCGGGTCCCTTATGCCGTTGTTATAAGTTTTGTTTTATTGAATGTAAGCAAGACTCCTGATAAGAAATAAAATTGAGGTGAGGTTTTGTAATTCTCTTCTAATTTTTGCCACCAAAAAAGTGTTATTTAAAAAACACACAAATTCTTATTTTTCACAAGACAATAATTATCAGATAATTAATTTCTTACTGCCGCCACCGTCTAGTTTACCTTCATAGTTTTCCATCTGTTAGACTGGGCTCCTTTGCAGAATAGACCACCTGCTATCCTGCCAGACAACTCGTAGATGGCGAACATAGGCTTACCGCCAGTAACATCGTGACTGCCTAGGTGGGAAAGTTTCAAGCGACAGCAACTCGCCCGGATTGGTACATCCACCTTATCTATTCCTGCTGCCACAACGTCAGTGCTTGCCGTTGCTGTATTCCGGTTCGGAGGATAAGGTAGCCTGTAAACTTACTTTTGCTTGAGGGCCAACATCCCGGTATCAGGTTGGCAATGCATTTTTACCACCTTTGGTGTGGAGACACCTAGAGAGGCGGCGTGAATTTCTGACCATCAGAAAATCCGTCGACTTAATTGCTTTTAAATATCATATAAAAAAACCATTTATTTATTTAATTTAAAAACTTATTTTACCCAAAAACGTACATAACAACACTTAACAATACATAACAACCTTTTTAACATTGTTTTACTGAAAATTCAATATTTATTCATCAAGTCTTCATACCAACAGATCTACTGTTTCATATTTTCTGATAACGATAACTGATTGTTAAGACGGATCTAACGAGTTCAAAATCGGTGGGTTCTCCAGTAGGAATTCCAGGGGATATTCAGCTCGGTTGTACCAGTATTCCTTTTAGGTCTCACATATGTTCAAGAGTGAAATACATATTCACAGTGCGTCTGATCCATTTCGATGCTTACAAAGTTGATGACCTTGAATGCGTCGACAGTCGTCATCTGGCTATGATGACAGATCTATAAACTATAGCTAAAAGCCATCTCGATCTCATAAACATTCAAATAAAAAAAATTGTGTTTGTACTTACACGCGTTAGAAGTTATACTTCTTCGGCGTAATAAGACAAAATCTTTTTAAAAAAAATATCTTTTGCCTTATTTTACATTTGTAGACAAAATGACACTAACCATAAAAATAAAGAAATATTGTGAATACAGTTGTCAGTTCTCACGCAAACATACGTAGATGTCCTTACTTTTACTTTGTTGGTACCTTTTTTTGAAAAACTAAAATGTTATCTATAGCTAACTTCATCATGTCGGTTTTTGTGACGGTGTGCACGCGCATCGTAAAAATTTACCCTCAAAATTTTTTCCTAACGTGCCAAAAGAAGTATAACTTCAATAAAACTGCATCCCGATTATTTATTGACCTACAACCTTACCTATTCCTGCTGCGATAATGACTATGCCATGTTCCGTTCCGGAGGGTAGCAGTCTTGTAAACAGCGGCACACCTGTAACGTCTATGGTGTTTATTTATCACGACTGCTTCTTACCATCAAAACCGTGTGGTAGTTCGTTGAACCTTCATAAAAAGCTGTTTTCTGTATGCTACGGATGTGCCTTAAAAATACATTGATCTAAATATTCAGCCTGTATCGGGTCTGACCTGCATTCCAGCTGTAACCCTAATTGAGGACAACCTGTTGACGATGCGGCGGTGCTCCAATGCGGCGAGAGTGCGGATGAACAGAATACACAACTTTGCAATATTCATACATTTAATTGGACCATGTTTTGCCGTAACAACATACTATCCTAAAATTAGTTATCTGTGCCAGAGTGACAGAAAATGATAATTTGAAAAAAGTGTATCCCCCAATAACCAACCACGACTAGCCGAAATACTTAGTCCTGAATGTGACAGATAATTTTTGTATGTCTGTCTGTCGTCTACCGGTTATATAACCAATCCCGGATAACATTAACTTGGTTACAAAATTGAAAGAATACATTTTGTATTTTTTTGTAGTCCAACCCGGGGATCGAATCCGGGACTATAATAAGTGAAGCCCGATATCAGATCGTTAGACGACAGAGGCGATAAATTTAAACTGTAAATGATAATTTGAAGAAAGAAAAAGTACGCATCCGTATTCCCGAATAGATAGGCAGAGGTGCGACGATGTCAACCACGATTAACTACTACGACTACCATGACTAAGGTATCTTCGTCTAGTCGTGTTTGGCGTGCAAACCTATCGCCAATGGGATATGTGCCGATTGGCGATAGGTTTGCCGGTTAATTTTGTTTTATTTTACATTAACATCTTCACGCCAAGTCCCTTTACAGTGCAGAGAGAATCGAGTGCCAAACCTCACGATCTTTGCAGACCTGTCTGCCTTCCTCTACATTCATTACCCTTTTTATACAATCACGCCGGTTTCGGAGACTCTGGAAACCACCCTCGGATAGTACCCAAGCGATTCGTACGTGGATTGTCAGCCTTGGTCTCCCCGGGTACCTACATCCATCCACATTGTTTATCTGTTTCATCAATCTTGCATCTATTATTCTTTTATATGACTGTAGCTGCGCAGCATGCCCTTTCTCATTTTAACATCAACACTTTCTTTCAATCTCACTTTTTCTTGGATCTCACTGTGTCGAATTCGGTCAGCGAGCATTACACCACAGATATTCCGTTGCTCTCTCATTTCAACCACATTTAAAAACACATTTTGTTTTGTGGCTCGATCCGGGACATAGTGAAATCTTATCTAGCACTGGATCTCTAGACCACAGAGGCGATTATAATTTTAGTACAGTAAAATTTAAAATAAAACCAACGTCTAACTGTATCAGCAAGTCACACGAAACAAATATTCGATAATAAATATTATATCAACTCAAAAACCAGTAGTTGAATCTAACTCAATTATACCTACATATAGATATTTTGAAAAAAGCGTATGTGCTCCTCTTTGTATGTTCGTTACGTATATTCGGCCAATAGCCAACGGATTTTGATGATTCTTTCTTCGAAAGGCAAATCATAATGATGAGATAGATATTAGATGGTCTCATATAAGTTTAATCAAGATCCGACTAACTAAAACCACGTGGTACCTACGTCGATAACGGGGTTATAAAATTCTAGTTGATTTTTGCAGAAATATGTAGTGTTATATTTTTGAAATTACATTTATAATCTATATTGTCAAATTTATCGTATTTATCATGTGACTAAAAAGTACATTCGGCTAGTCGTGGGTGTTCTGGACGAACCTCTGTGAAGACGTACCTAGCTTTGCAAATATTTGCACGAAGCTACTTAATTATTTCAGTATTTATATACTTTTTTACATACATTACATACAACATAATAGATGTTTCAAGTGCGTCACTGGCCTTTGGTCGGTCACCTATATCGTAACTCCACCGTCTAGGTACTCTATCCTCCGGCCTCTCAGGAAGACACATAAATGAAAATGGTATGGTAATTGTTGGCATTAATAGGTAAGGTGGTGGATACTCATCCGGGCAAGTTGCTGCACAGCACTCTTCAATGGTCTTATTGGTGACCCTTTTAACTTATGTTTGCCTTTTAAGAGATGCCGGGCAAAACTTGGTCTACTATCCAGATCGTTTGATGCAATGTTCTGTTAAAAGGGAGCTGTATTATGCTGCATGGGTTTGGAAATTACGTAAGGGTATGAGAGGGGTTGGAGACTAAACTAAATATTACGAATTCGTACTATGAGCAAATAGGGTAAAGGTTTTCGTAAACTGTTGTTTTGTTGTATTAATGTGTCAATTTTTTACAACTTATTATTAACTAGCGGCCCGCCCCGGCTTTGCATGGTTATAAAATATGCATATAAACCTTCCTCTTCAATCACTTTATTTAAAAAAACCGCATCAAAACCAGTAGCGTAGTTTTAAAGGAAGCGACTTTGTTTTATGCAATGTAGTGAAGGAGCAGCAGCGGTGTAAGAAAAGGGCGCGGTTGGGCTACCGCCCAGAGCGCTGGATAAATAGGGGCGCCCGATAGGTTATTAAACGTGGTCTCCTTGTAAAACTTTTTTAATAGAGCGAAAAGCAGGCCTGAATGAATGAACTGAATGACAATTGAAATGCTGGGAAACAAAAAATGTGCTTTTTTATAATTAGCTCATTTATTGTATACTATGGGCTCAATGGTCTAGCGGTCCGGTTGTAAGACTTGACTGCATGAGGTCCAGGATTCGAATCCCGAGTCGGGCAACAAAAAGAAAATTTCGTTTCAATTTACTAATAAAAAATACGTTGCTCGGGATTGGATATGTGCCCGTTTGGCGACTGGCTTTCTACATACCACATTGTGAGACACAATGTCTTCGGCTAGTCGTGGGTGCCCTGGTTGTGTCTCTGCCTACCTCTTCGGGGATATGGACGTGAAGATGCTTCTTCTCCTTTATTGTATACTCTACTTTGATTCGTATGGAATTAAGTTGAAATTAAGGGGGCCGTAAATTTTTTTTTAGGTCTGGCACTGTAAAGAAAAAATCGTATTTGTATAAAATACAAGCCAAACCGGTGAACTTCGTACCACTTCCCAATAATAGCCGACCGACACTTCCTATTAAAAACATGTCTTCTTCTGATAGAACCAACACAACAAAATTAGCAAAATTGGTCCATCCATTCAGAAGTAATGCGATAACCGCGAGAAATAGGAATTCATTTTAATATATAGACTAGCTGATCCGGCGAACTTCGTTTAGCTTGACATTATCAGCTACTAGTAGACAAAAACGAAGTGTAGTTTTACCACTTTTCCTGCATCTTTCCAAGTTTGTTTTTTTATGATTATTTTCCTGGCAATGACGAATACAACAAAAAACAATTACCAAAACAGAAATTAAAAAAAAACTGCAAGATGAAAGTTCTTTGGCTTTAGCGTAATGGCTACGAACAGACCTTAAGTGTTGCTACAACGGCATTGCTACGACCGAGTGCGCTACGATCCAGCTACACTGCACACTGCCAAAGAAAAACACTGCATTTTTTGCCGAATTTTGTCTCATTCACTGCACCGCGAGAATTAAATAACTGTTACTTTTGCAAGAAATACTGTTTAACATTTTTTTTGTTCATTACAACTACAAAGTTTATTAAAAAGGTATTGCATATTGTTAATGCCAGATTATTTTATTTTAACTGAAAGTCAGTCTAGAGTAGAGGGTACTCTTCCAGTGGCATTATTAAAATAAAAAAAAATCATTTCTGATGTGTTATATTTTGTTTTTATTTGTGAGAACTTTGTTGTGGCTCATTAACATTTTTATATTTTATAGTGCATGGTTTTGCTTAAATTTATTTACTTTTATTTTAAGCGAAATTTTATTTTAAAAATACTAGGAATTTAAGGGCTTGAAAATGCGCCATCTAGTAAAATTCTCACGCACTCATTATGTTGCGGCCGTACGATATTTGCATACACTGACTTCTGTATAATCACTGTATAATTTATTTTAATTTTAACATCTAACTAGGGGTTTGACGCCATCGAGACAAAAGATGGTTGCAGGTTTCCATAATTGTTAAATTTTGGGTAAAATTGATCAATTTTAGTAGCATTTTGCTCAATCCTATATACCTAGGTAAATTGAGCAAGTAAAGAATGAAAGAAAGAAGAAAGTTAACAAATTAGTATTTATCATGTATTTCCTCGTTTCTGCAAAAACTTACTAGATCAGCTTGAATAAGAAGGCAACTGCTTTATGCGAGAGCCTGACACGACTTTGTATGACGGCTTATGACGATTTTTCAAGCAAATGCAAACACAAATAGAAAATTAACAACTGAAAAAGAGACATCTAAGAAATATCCATACACCAAAATACAATCGAATTCACCTGAAATTTTCTATATGCGTATTAATTCATTATGCAAAGATTTACTTCAGCAGCAATCTTGTCACCTGCAATTTATATAAGCTATTAACCTAACACAAAACCAATCGAGCTTCTCTGGAATCTCGATTTTATGCAAATTGGAATCGGATTTACGTCATTAAGTACCCTTGAACACAATACTAGCGAATTAGTAACATGTTCACTTTTCGTGTTGGTCCAAGCCCGTTGTGTTGAATAGACCATCAGTCCCTCTGCCAGGCAGCTCGGAACAGACGAGCTCTGGTTCTAATATAGGCCATCACTATTCACTAACAAGACCAATAGTGATGAAGTGCTTTGCAGCAACTTCCCCGAGTAGGGATCCGCCGCTTTACCTATTCCTTCTGCTATAATGATCTTACGGAAGAGTAGCTAGTAGACTTGCACAATAGGCCTAAGCGACGCACCTGTAACATCTGTGTAACATTATCTCTTACCATCAGGAGATCCGTGTGCTTGTTCGTTGACCTCTTACATAAAAAAACATTACAACACAATCGAAATTCAAGAGGCCTACAGGCCCTTGTCAAACTGATACGAATTGAGTTACATCTACCTTATCAGTTTTGGCGCCATCAAATTTAACTTTTATTTTGGCGTTTCCATCCCGTTACTTAATTTTTAAAGACAAGACAACAATCAATCACACGGCTACTCTGTAACGCGCGTGTTACATATTGTAATTGCCAGCGCCTCTAGCGGGTAGTAAGAGCAACTAAAGAAATCCATACCTTCATTTGGATTGTGAAAACTCGAAGGTGATGGTAAAGTAAAATGGTGAAATATCACACTTGGGCTACGGTACGAAACAATCATGGTCTATAGATATAGGCTACACTGTCCTATAACTAAAGTATTTGGCTTAAAGTTCAAGTCTATTCAATTTTCCTAACCGAAACAAGACAGTACCAAACACTGTCGTTTTGTTACCAGGATCAGATAAGCCGGTTGATCCTTACTGGGACAAGTTATTGCACAACACTACAGCTAGTGAGCTTGTTGGAAGTGATCCATTTAACCTATGGTTGCGATTACGTGCTGCTAGGCAGAGAGGTCTATTTTGCTCAGGGAATCCGGTCCAAAAAGGGGATTTTAATGAAAAAATTACTTTACAACCTTGCATTTATAAACCAATACCATTTTAAGCGTTTTCAGCCTGTATTTCTAAAAGAGAGTCTAAAAAAATAAAATTAGATTTTACAAGAATTACTTGAGTATTATGCATAAATTTTACCGAAATTGGATAAAGAAAAGTACGATTATGTACGTTGGTTGTTACCACAGAAAACTACCAGTTGCAAATGGAAGCTGAGTTATATCAGTTGAACTTAAATATCAAGGTATATTTTTTAAAAGAAAAGAAAGTATACTTTTTGAATCTTTGATGTACGTGCTGCCGATACACTCTAAACTGAACCACCGCAATGAAAATTTATTTGTCGTACTTGTATACTATCAATCTGTGGAAATTTATTATAAGCTATAGAAAGTAATATGTAAGATTAATTCTCGAAAGAAGTTACTGGTTGTTACGAAGCGCTGTAGGCTAAGCCCATTTGCCGTAGTCTTCCTGACCTTAAGCATTGCAGGTGTTAGTGTTGCCAGTAAAAAAATCGGCCTAAATTCGGAAAAACAAAAGCAGGGGGAAATTCTGCGCGCGCAACAACATCGACCCGATATCTGTTATCGTCAGTTGTTCCCCGACCTCCAACGAGGTCGGACGCGTATATGGGCGAGCTACAATTCCCCGGCGCACCAAGCGTCGTTGATGATGAAAGGCAGTATAGGGCTCCATTTCGTAGGCCGCCCCAATATGGCTGGCATGCTCCTCAAGCGCCACAGCCTTCAGCCTTTGCTCCTTGGCGGAGAGCTCCTGCACCACCAAGACCTCAAGATTACCGACGTAGTGCATCTTACCCTGGGAAACCGGACGAACCATTTCAGGTTAGTTATGTTGGACTTTATTATTTTTACAAATTAATTACATTATTTGATTGGAAAACTACGTTAAATGCGTTATAAGACTTATAAAGTCTTCAATTTTGTTACTATTCTTAAAACTTGTAATTTTGACACGTCAAAGGCTCGTGCCTCTATTATTTACATTTAAAGATTATTTTTACATTAATAATAGCAATATTTAATAGGAAAGCTAACCTTAAAGAACATAAAAGACTCTACCATTCTTCAATTTCATAATTTTTCTAAAAAATAGTTTTGACACGTCAAACGTCAAAAACTACCAGTTTTTTGGTTTTATTATCACTAAAAATATTTGTAACGTTTATTCAATAGTTAACTAATTAAATTTTAGTAATACAAGGTTTCTACAACAAATTAAATTTAGTTTTATAAATGTTAATTTTTTTTTTGAAAACAGTACATTTTTGTGTTATTAATATCTTAAAAAGAGCCTTACTTTACTTTACTTTAGTATCATCATGTAATCATTTATTACACAACATTTGCCGTGTTCGTTTTTACATTTTTAATATATTTATTTAATTGGTTTTGGAGAGACTACGCCTGCAACCCAGCAACTCTAGAAATTAAATTTTTGATATATTTTTGTGTTATACTGCTCTGCTATTTCAATACTATCTGTGTTTTCTTATCTCTACTAAATTTTTTTTTATAAATCTCTTTTTCCTTTTTAATCTGATTGTTCATTTTTCGGTTTTTAAACTAATCCATTTTTAATTGTTTGTATAGATAAGAAACAAGTAGAGTACCTAACTCATATTATGTTCATTGCTCTAAGTAACATTATTTTTAAAAAAATCATCAAGTTTTTAAAATTTTATTTTTTTAACATATGACACAATCGTAATCATCAAGAACTTTAATAAAACTGGAAAATAATGAATTCAGAGCACTTACCATGAGTTGGTATAGATTACGTTCGATAACTTACGTGTCGAAATCTATGACACTTTTGGTCTAATAATGTGTTTCTCTTAGTTACCTATAGAGGCGTGGTTTAAAGTTTTCATACAAATAAATTATAAAAACGTTAGCGAGTAACTTGACAAGACGTAAACTCGTGGTAAGAGCTCAATATATTAACAGACGTTATAAAAACTGTACGCATGCCACTAAAAAGCGGCAGCAGAATACATTTTAAGAATTTTTGCCTGTTTGTCTGTCTATCTGTATTCCGGCCGCAATTCGAATTCGATCGTAACGAAATTTAGCTGTTAAACACTTTATATTCCGAACAAAGGACACTTTTTATCCCACATACTAAAGGGATTCCGTCGGGAGAGGGGTAAATCTCATATGCAAATTGGGCTACAATTAACTAACGATATATGGATTGTTCGATAACGATTGTATTAATTATAATTACAATATTTTCTATGTCATAAGTTTTGTAGTTTAGAAATTACAGACGTAACATCATTCAGTATTGAGTGACCAAATAACATGAAATCAGGAATGCAAAGAAACATTTGAACGTTTAAGTCATGTTACATCTACTTACAATCTTCAAGCCAACTACAACTGCTTGGTTGGCAGAGAATAGAGAGTGTTAATTGAAGAAGCCGGTTCGGCTATTATGGTTACGAGTATATACCTATTTTAGACTAGCTCTACCGCTCTGCCGCCATAAAGCACTAACTTTATAGCGGCAGGAATATAGGTAAGGCTGTGGTACCAATCCGAGCGAGTCGCGCGGAACTCTTCTACGTAGTCAGATGTCACGGTAGTAGTGACAGTAAGCCTATGCTCACCTTTTGCTAGCTGCCTGGTAAGGAAGGCAGGTAGCCTATTCTACAAAGGAGCTCAAACCAACACGGGAAAAAAAACGAGGGACAAATTTTGCTAATTCTTTTTTGGTTGTATTGGTTATTGTCAGGAGAAGGATAATATGAAGAAAGAACCCGAAAATGGTTGGGAACATAAGAAAAACAACATTTACCTCCATATGCAAACCGTTAATAATGTCAAGCAATACGAAGTTCGCCGGGTCGGCTAGTATATCTAATACATATCTTATGTTATTAATTCTATTTTAATTCTTTACATTTTTCAACTTCTTACATCAAATGGTATGAGTCTGTCAGGTGCTAGAAAAAGTGGATAATTAATAATTAATAATTAATAATTGACAATAATTAAATAATAATAATTAATAATTTAATAGCAATAATCTATAGCAATAGAAAAATGCCATACCAAAAAGAAATAAATATACATGTTCAAATGACATAACATAGTTTTGTTTTGTGTTTTTTGTTTGATACGCCCCCTTTTACTGTTTTCTTTTTACCCAAAAGTTAGCTAAGAATAGGTACTGAACGTTTTAATCTTGCCTACTGTTTATCATATATTATGGCGATAGGCTTGTTATCTATTAGTGTCTTCAACTAGTCGTGGGTGCCCTGGTTGTGCCTCTCCCGCTTTGAGGATATGGGCGTGAAGATACTTTTTATGGCATGCAAAAAATAAGTAAATGATAAAATAAAAAGATCTAACTTAAATAACTTTTACATCAATAAGTTTTTTATACACGCAAACTGTAATGTAACCGATTTCCGACGGGGGCAGGCAATTGAGTGATGAACATTTAGATGTTTGCATTTCCGGGTCTGGGTGTTTATTAAATTTATTCTGGTATCTATTGAAGTATTTCTATGTAAATAGTATCGTTGACTAACACCCATAACACAAGCATATTTGCTTACTTTGGAGTTAGATTCAATAGGTGTGAATTGTCTAGGGATATTTGTTTATTATTTATACTGATTTAAATATTTTAATAGTTCTATTACTTATAGGGTGATACGTCTATTCGTAGTCTTCTTCACGCCCATATCCCCGAAGGGGTAGGCAGAGGCACAACCAAGGCACCCATGACTAGTCGAAAATACTAAGTCCCACAATGTGATAGGTGGCTATCCTGTCGCCAACCGGGCACATATCCTATCCCGAGCAACATTTTTGTATTAGAAAATTGGAAAAACCAAATTTACTTTTTGTTGTTTTTGTTTTTGTTGTTGTTTTAAGGAAGTCTATATTTTTTTTAAAATATTAGATTATAAAATATGGACTTTCAAATATGTAACGACTAGGTTAAAAGAAGGTAAGATTCAATAATATCAGATCGACGTCCGACATAGATAGAGTTTTTCAATAACTCGTTCGGATTGCTATGCTTCCCATTTCCGTGTTTTAGTTGAAAGTGTAGTACACTTTATTACACAAAAAGATTAAGAGTTCAGCCTTAGGTTAACGAGGCACCAAGCTTAATAGGCACTAAAGGCTTAGATGATGTACGTTTCTTACATCAAGCGATCTGTCTCCCTGTTTTTCTTAATATACCTACTTTAAATGAGTCATTTTCAAATTCTTTGGACCTGTGATGAAATTGCCTTGTCCTCAAAGTTTAGACAAAAAAATAATACTGATAAATATATTAATTCTTAATAATTCAAGTTCTATTTTGCAGAACTATCATTATATTTTACAGAATCGTTAATGAATACCTTTTCAGTAATACATAGTGACAATTTTATAAATTTTTTTAAACTGTTGATTTTCTGTCTCCATACAAAAAAAATTGTCCGCCCATCCCTTTGAAACTTTAGGCACAATTTACATGTGTTATTTGAATGTTTTTAATTACGCTTAAATGCCATAATCCCTCTTAATAACTAAGATTATCATATATGATTTATTTAATAACAAATCGTTAAAGAATATGAAACTGTAGCAAACTAACTTGATGGTCCAGCAAATTAACCATTTGGTAACAAACTGTTTTGTAACGTAATATCAAGATGATTTTCTTTAAATTTTGAACTCAATCTAATGCGATGATGTTGGCAGAACTGAATCGATTCTGATTGGCTAATAAATATTATCATGGCATGTTTTAGATAGAGATAATGAGTATTTTAGTGCGCTTGTCCGCAGTGAAAACCTGTTTTACAGTTTGGTTATCAAAAAAGAATTTTGCGATTAGTCGGTAAGTAATAAGTGTTATACTTGTGTGATTTATATGAGCCTTTAATAATACATTGATCAAGTCATTTTGCTATAAATACCAAGTTATTCCTTCTGTTGTCGTCCGTAAAAACAAATATAGATTTGTTTTTGTTTACAGTTTGGTAACAATTCGTTACGTTACAAAACTGTTCTGGGTAAAGCTAGGTGTACAATAAGTATTAACCGACTTTTTCGATTGCAAAAAGTATGCTTTTTAAATGTATGCTTTTGAACAAATTTTGTCCTACGTCTTTTGGAAATTCAAGAATAAAATGTGTTTTTGATACAAGGCGATCAACGAATCGTGCTAATTTCTAAGGTCATTGGTTTTTTTATTAAGAATATTAAAAGAACTACACCGATACAAAGCTGAAATAAATAAATTCAAAGAGAAGTTAACATTACTGAAGCAAATCCAACTGCAGATGGTGAATGCACGCTATTTGTGGACGTAGTATCTTCCGGAGCTACTCCAAACACCAACCAAGAAGATTTAACATACAAATTGAAATAAATAATTAGTGTTTGTTGAAAATACCATTTTATGAAAAGGCTGAGTTATCTCAGATAGTGTTTTGTTTTGGAATATCTATTTAAAATCTTTAAATATAACCTTAATAGACTAATACATAGTTATCAAAACAATGAAATCAAAAAGTGTGATAATATTTTTGGATGTTGTACACTAAGCTTTAAAATTACAATTTGGTTACTTTGGTCCATTTTACTACAATTTTGTTGCAACAGTTTTGTAACAACAATTTGATAACGACCCAACAAATTTGAAAATGACTCAAATATTAAATGCTAGCTGTACCCGCGACTTTGTTACTTCGTTACTTATCTGTAGTAAACGGTTACCCGTTTTAAATGTGATTTTTATGGCAATATAAGCCTAAGATATATGACAGTTGCGGGCCCGCAGACTCTGCAGAATATAGATTTATATGCAAAAAGTAAGAGCACATTTCAAGACCGTATGTAGAATCGTATGAAATTGCGAGCTATGGTTTCAGCCGCGACGGCTGTGTGACCGCACAAATTGTCGGTCTTGCAAACCGCAGCGGGCGCGTGTAAAAAACTCTCTGTGAGTTCTTAGACTAAAACTTTTCACAGCTTAAATATCACGACATAAAGTAAGTATTCTATAAATTTTAAAGAAAGAAAAGATTTCGCCCCAGACAGGATTTGAACCTGTAACCTTTCGTCTCAAGCCGACGAATGCTCTAACCAATTGAGCTACTGAGGATTCAAGTCCCGTGGCGAAATTTTTAATTCCTTTAACGTAACTACCCGCGTTAACGGGTTAGCCGTTAACGCGGGTAGTTATGTCCTATAGATACACAATTCTGAGTACCCACCAAATGAGTTCATCATTACAGATGAAATTCACATTTTAGAATGGCCATAACTTTCATTTCTCGCAACTCGCAATAAAGTAAGTATTCATTTTAACATAAGAAATCCCAATTTTAAATTAGTTACGTTAAACATTTTCTTAATATTATATTGTTATTTCGCTATCTTAATATTAGTGGGGTTGAAATTTATTAAATCTCCAGCTTAGCATGAGCTGAATATTCAAATGCTTCACTACATTCCAGATTTTAAGTTATTTGGTCACTTTGTACTGCGTGATGTGATGTTTGTAATTTTAATACTACAAAACTTGTGACTTGAAAAAATTACGGACACAAAAAAGGAGTCATTAGTTATTTTCGCTGAAGAGTTATCAAATAGCTTATGCAGTATTAGGAGTCAGTTTTTTTTTCAATTTTACTGAGCCTTAATGATTTGGATTTGGCTTAACTACGAATAGACGTATCACCCTATAAGTAATAGAACTATTAAAATATTTAAATCAGTATAAATAATAAACAAATATCCCTAGACAATTCACACCTATTGAATCTAACTCAGAAGTAAGCAAATATGCTTGTGTTATGGGTGTTAGTCAACGATACTATTTACATAGAAATACTTCAATAGATACCAGAATAAATTTAATAAACACCCAGACCCTTAAATGCAGACATCTAAATGTTCATCACACAATTGCCTGCCCCCGTCGGGAATCGGACCCGAGCCTCGCGGTTGGTCAGTGTATTAGGCGTGTACGCTAGCCACTCGAACAACGAGGAGATTTAAAGAATTACGATGAGAAATAAAGTAGAACAGGACAGACTGTGTTCTACGGACAGCTAGTAATGTGTATTAAACTCATTATTTTTATAATAAGACTATCCAATTCCTAATAACCCACTTATTAAACTAGATTTTTTTTATGACATTGAAGGGCAAACAAGGCCAAGATTTCCTGATGTTAAGAAATTCACGCTGCCTAGAGACACCAAAGGTGGCAATGGTGCGCTGCCAACCTGACGCCGGGATGTTAGGCGTCGAGCAAAAGTAAGTTTACCGGCTACCTTACCCTCCGAACCGGAACAAGTCATGACGTTATGGCGGCAGGAATAGGTAAGGCGGTGGTACCAATCAGGGGGAGTCGCTGCTAAACTCTACCACCTAGTCAGATGTCACGGTGTTAGTGACGGTGAGACTATGCTCGCCTTTTACGAGCTGTCTGTCAGGAAGGCTATGGTCTATTATACAACGGAGCCCAGACTAACACGGGGAAACATGTCCGAAAAGCTTAAAATCCCATAATTGCATAGCTGTTTTGTCAAGTTTGAAGTTTATTATTAATGAAGCTTTTTAACCCAACTGTCAAAATGTTTAACGTAACTAATTTAAAATTGGAATTTCTTATGGTAAAACGAAAACCTTCTTAGGTATAAATATAAAGAAGATTTTCTTAGGTTCAGGAGGTATTTAAGCTGTGAAAAATTTTAGACTAAGAACTCAAGGAGAGATTTTTATACGCGCCCGCAGCGGTCGAGGAACAGCGGTTTGCGGGACCGGTCATTTGTGAGATCACGTAGGGCCAATATTAACAATCAATCCTAATCCAAAACTTGCTATCCAAAATTGATATTTTGATCCCTTTTTTGAAAGGAAATTATATATTTGTGGAATATGTGTGTTAATGAGATGTTACAAAAATATTTAAGTATATCAACATATTCTACCATATTTTGGTGTGCAAATATTTTAACACTTTTAAAAAATATTATTCAATTACATTTATTTATATTATCGCTTGCCAATAACATATCTGTGGACAGGATAAATATGTCAATTAGATATAGGATAGGCCGGCGGATACGCAGCTGTCTAGATTGCTCGAAATCCATCTTTAGAGATACATTATTAATATTGGCCGATAGTCGTCGCGGTTGAAACGATCGCTCGCAAACTTGAACGATTCTACAGGTGGACATGAAATGTGCTCCTACTTTTTGCATGTAGGTAAATCTACATTCTGCAGAACCTGCGGGCCCGCAACCGCTGCGGGTACGGGTAAAAACCGCGCCCTGAGTTCTTAAGTTAAGACATCCACAATCCGAAATTCGTGAATACAGACTCTTATTTAAACATTCTCACAAAACGCTCATACAATAAGACGAAATTCGTATCATAGATTTTATGTTTTAAAACCACAACGCATAGTGGCCATCAATATCTTTTAATCAGTCATTAACGGCCAATGTTAATAATCAATCCTAATCCAAAACTTGCTGTTCAAGATTGATATTTTAATCTTTTTTATGTTATCTCTTGCCAATAACATATCTGTGGACAGGATATATATGGCAATTAGGTATAGGATAGGCCGGCGGATACGCAGCTATCTAATTGCTTGAAATCCATCTTTAGAGAAATATTATTAACATTGGCCGTAAGTCGACATTTTCGACATTTGTCGACTATAGACTAAATGTTGATTTACGTCTCTTAATGCTGCTGTTGGACCATTGTCTGTCGATCTCCTTAACGTTCTTTCTGTTGATAAAAATTTGAAACCACTGCACAAGTGCATAGAAAGCAAAGAATTTATTTAAGTAGGTACTCTCTATTGACATACAGAACGCATCATAGATAATTATACAGCACTGAACGCGTCATGTCTTTAACGTCACACGCCTTAACGTCAGTTCTTGCCATCGACTTGTTCCGGTTCGAAGGAGAAGGTAGCCGGTAAACTTACTTTTGCTCGAGGCCAAATATCCCGGCATCAGGTTGACAACACACCACCATTACCACCTTTGGTGTCTTTAGGTAGCGTGAATTTCTTACCACCAGAAAATCCGTCTGCTTGTTTGCCGTTCAATATCATAAAATAAAAATAAAATTACAACGCGTTGTGGCCACGCATCGTTTATTGCGAACGTTTTATGTAATTTAGGTGTAGATTACATAAAAGTCATAAAACGTTTAAAAAACGAGTGATTTCGCTTACGGATAGTAGTTTTTTGTACGTATAGTAAGATAACTAACTAAAATCGCTCGTCGCTTCTAGTTTTCTCTTAACATTTTGTGGAGCTATGAGTAACGCTTCGTTACTTTTAAACAAACTACGAATTATTATATTTACGGACAAGGGTTCGTTGAACATATATATATATATATATCTATATATATATATATATGTATATAGGAACCGGGCGTCAATGAGAGGCATAACACTGTGTGAACATTTATTTTTTATTTTCGGTCTTTGAGCTAAGTTTGTAGATATTTTCATGCTCAGTCCAATGCGGCATCGAAAGAGTATTTGAATGTCAAATCTCAAGGATGCTTGCATATCTACCTAGCTTCTTTCAATTTCATTACTCTAATCATGCAAATTTGAGGACTTTGACACCACCTTCGAATAGCAACTGGATGATTTGACCGTGTAAAATCAGCCTAGGTACCCGGGTACCTACGTCCATGCATTGTATATCTGCTTTGCCGATTTTCATATACCATTCCTTCCACATGACCGAACAGAGTACGTCCTTTCCCATTTTTTTTATGACTTACCCCGTGTTGGTCCGAGCTCCTTTGTAGAATAGAACATCTGCCTTCCTGTGCCAGGCAGCTCGTAAAAAGGCGAGCATAGGCTTGCCGTCACTAACAACGTGATATCTGACTAGGTGGTAGAGTTTTGCAGCGACTCACCCGGATTGGTACCACCGCCTTACCTATTCCTGCCGCCATAACGTCATGACTTGTTCCGGTTCGGAGGGTAAGGTAGCCGGTAAACTTACGTTTGCTCGACGCCTAACATCCCGGCGTCAGGTTGGCAGCGCACCATTGCCACCTTTGGTGTCTCTAGGCAGCGTGAATTTCTTAACATCAGGAAATCCGTCTGCTTGTTTGCCCTTCAATATCATAAAAAAAATCTAGTTTAATAAGTGGGTTATTAGGAATTGGATAGTCTTATTATAAAAATAATGAGTTTAATACACATTACAAACTTGCAGCGACTCACCGCCCTACCTATTCCTGCCACCATAACGTCATGACGTGTTCCGGTTCGGAGGGTAAGGTAGACGGTAAACTTACTTTTGCTCGAGGCCTAACATCCCTGCCTCTGGTTGGCAACGCACCATTACCACCTTTGGTGTCTCTAGGTTTGGTGTCTAATTTCTTACCATCAGGAAATCCGTCTGTATATTTGCCTTCCAATGTCAAAAGAAAAAAAGACTTAGACAACATAAGTCAAACCCGGGCATTATCGATGCTAAGGTTAGGTGTGTACGCTAACCTTTTGACCAACGAGGTGGTCTCTCTGTAGAGTAGGGCACGGAAAGGTAAGGGACAGCCGTGAGTGCTTGTCGACCGTCTTACCCTAACCATGTGATTGCCACAAAGCGAAGTTTTCTATCGATCACATTTATCTAGGTCAGCGATATACCAAAACATTCATATAAAACACCAATCAATGGTACGATTCACACTATTCAGTGTTGGTATTCGGTGGAACCTAATTGCTATTTTTTTTAACTTCTATTATTTCTCATTATTAAAAATTTCCAATCCAGTTTTAATGTCCCAATGCGATAAAGAAATGCGGTTGAATTTGAATTTTAATAAAATTAACGTGGGAGAGTTATATGTTTTATGCAAATTATAAGACATTTTGTGATTATTCCCCTTTTCATAAAGCTTGATTAAAATTTGATACTTTGACTAAAAAAAATAAAATTTATATTATTTTCGCAACAATTACACGAGTAAGATAGTTTTTAATTATGTAGTGTGCACTAATATGTATTAAATTCGTGAAATTATGTATAATACATACGTCCTTTCCCATTTTTTTCATGACTTACCCCGTGTTGGTCCGGGCTCTTTTGCAGAATAGACAATCTGCCTACCTGCCAGGCAGCTCGTAAAAGGTAAGTTTAGGCCTACCATCACTAACACCGTGACATCCTACTAGGTGGTAAAGTTTACATATTCCTTCCATATTCCTGCCGCTATAACGTCATGACGTGTTCCGGATTGGAGGATAAGGTAACCGGTAAACTTAATTTTGCTCGAGGCCCAACATGCCGGCCTCAGGTTGGCAACGCACCATTATCACCTTTGGTGTCTCTAGGCGGCGTGAATTTCTTACCATCAGGAAATCCGTCTGCTTGTTTGCCTTTCAATATCATTAAAAAAAATATTTGTGAGTCCGGGGTTCGCAATGCCGGACAGTTAATGACGAAATTTTAAACACCGGTGTTCGAATTTAAAATACTTGTCATTTCGATGGCCAAATCCGTGCTGAAGCGATGGCTTTGAGAGCGCAAAAAACATAAACGAAACAATAAGTAAAAAAACATTTTACTTATAATAATTTTGACTGTCGTACGATTTATTCCAATTCAAAGTTAGCTTTTAAATTTGCAGATTACATTACCTTACCTCTATTGTTTGCAAGCTCTTTTCTCGCAAATTCCCATTTCTTACTTTACCTATAATGATTTTCAACAAGTGTCGACGATAAGTGTAAATGCTTATAGGTTTAGAGCCTTGTAAATGACGTCTAAAACATGTGATGTTTCGGCCACACCGTGAAGGTTTCTATCGATTATTATATAATTTGAGTCAGCGAGGACGTATTACAACACTCACTAAGACTTCATGCTTCTGTACATAAAACTAGCTATTTGCCCGCGATTTCGTCAGCGAAGAATAGTCGGTTTCATACAAACTTTTGTCCTCTATTATAGTCATTTGGAGTCGGTACTTTAACTATTGTCTTTTATTGGGCCTGTGTTTTTTTTTCATATAAACTTTCATCCCTTATTATAATCAGATGTAGGTGTATTTTTGCAAAAAATAGTATATTATGTTTGAGTCGGATCTTTATCTATATGCATACCAAATTTCATAATAATCAGTTAAGCAGTTTACACGAAAAAGAGCAACAGACAAACAGGAGACTTTCGCTTTTAAAATATGTATAAGTATGGATTGTAAAATATAATGGTGTTACAAACATACTTCAATTTTATAGTGTAGATATATATTTTTTAACTTAATAGCTGACCTAATTAAACGACCCGATGGATGTTGTCCTGTCTTAACTGTGATTTTTTATTTAAATTGAAGAACCTTAGGAAATATAGTCATTTAACCAACTCTTGAAAAAGGGGAGGTTGAACGTTAAGACTCATTAAAATCATTAACCGTTGACGCAAAAAAGGGGTGTTATAAGTTTGCCGTATCTATTTGTCTGTGTGTCTGTATGTCTGTGGCATCATAACTCTCGATCGGATGCAGTGATTTCAATTTAGTTTTTTGTGTTAAAGGTAACTTATGTGCGAGTGTACTTTGACATGTTTGATGAAAATCGGTTCAGCCATATAAAAGTTGTGGGGGTAAAAGTGGGGAGATTAATCGAATTTTTACTTTGTAAAGGGAAATATAATTCTTGTGCCGGGGTTATTTTTTTATTTTAATTATTTTTTTTTATTTTATATAATATGTTAGGTATTTGATTCTAAGAAAACCAACTTATTACATTTTTTCTGCACCTAAATTTATAAAATTGCCCCCGCGGTCTAGCGATCCGGTATTAGACTTTGACTTCATGATGCCCTAGGTTCAATCGATCGGGATATGTTTTTTATTTTATTATGTGATAAAAAACAACGTTGTCTGCGATTGGAGGTGCCCAGTTGTCGATAAGTTTGCCACCTATCATTTTCTGGAACTTAGTATCTTCGGCTTGTCACGCCCTGGTTGCAGTCTTCCTACCTCTTCGGAGATACAGGTGTAAATATAAAAACTTGTGTTATATTTATAACTAGTTATTTGCCTGTGACTTTGTCTGTGTAAAACAGTTATGATTTTGATACAGATTTTCATTCCCTATGATAGTTCTTTGGGGATTGATATTGTTTTAACTTGAATCTATAGCTATATGCATAACAAATTTCATCAAAATTGGTTCATCGATTTAGCCGTATAAAGCTATAAACAGACAGACCAACTTTCTTAACCTACTGATATTATAAATGCGAAAGTTTGTGAGTATGAATGTATGGATGTTTGTTACTCTTTCACACTTGAACGGCTGAACAGATTTGTCTGAAATTTGGTACACAGATTGATTATGACCTGGATTAACATAAAGGCTACTTTTAATCCCGATCGCACAACAGGTTTCTGTGAAAATGAGGGCGTAGCCGCAGGCAACGGCTAGTTTATAATAGTAAGAATTAAATGTCTATAAAGAAACCCAAATACACCATCTACTGTACAAGAAAGAAGGCGTGAAGTTATTGCCAGTAAATATGTTTTATGTGGTATAACGGAATCTTCCTTAATGTCCCCATGTGATTTGTCAGCGAAGGTCCTATCGATTTTTCATTAACTGGGTCAGCGAGTGTTAAAACATTCATAAAGAAGCGGGGAACAAGCCAACGGTGAATATAATACTTACAATTATTAAAAAAAACTTTTACTACCTGCATTAAGAAAAAACGACGGTTTGCACTCCGGGAGTGCCGACAGAACTGAAAACTTGAATTTTGAAAACTTGAACGTTGTGCATTTTTGATATTTTTGAATGGTTAGGGAATAATTTAGCATGAATTGCTTTAATTATCAGTATGAAAGTACTATCACTTACGCACAAATTTTATTTTCATATAAATAACCTGCGTTTGGCTTGACAAAAACCCCCTAAAGTAAGACCACGTGACGGCTAGGAGCGTCGTCATTTTATCTGTACGTCGATCATTGGTAGTCTACACGTAACGCTTAGTTTCAAAATTTAATAAATAGAGTAATTATTATACGTATCTTCTATCATGTTGTCTTATGAGAATGTAATGGTAGGAATATTGCGGCGTATTATCCATTGCGAATTCTATACTCTTCGGAAATATCTAAGCAATACAAAAACAGCAATGAATCTCGCGCAAGCACCCTGCGCCATCTTATTCGCGAATGCGCCCTGCGCCGTCTTACTATCTGACGATCTGACGCGAGTTTAGAAGTTTTTAACCATTCCAAAAAAAGTGCTAAAGAACTTTTTTATGATTTATTATGTTAGTAGGTATATTTACTAATACAAAAATTTAAGTATACTTCATAATGCATACATTTTCATAGTTTATAATGTCTGTACAAGGTTCTCGATTCGACTGTATATTTATTTATGTGTTTTACCTCAGTTATTAACTTTTTATTGCGTGGTCTATTTTTGATGACTTTTCTTAACCGACTTCGAAACATGAATATAAGCAATTCGACTGAATGTTTCTTTTGTACGTTTTTTGCGCGATTACTCGGCAAATAAGGAACCGATTTAATTGTTCTTTTTTGAAAAGGTAGGTTATGATTCCGAGCTGGTCCCATATTAATCTTATCATGATCCGACTAGTGGTTATCAAGTTATTTAATTTATTTAATAATGCATAAGTTTCCGTCATAATTGCAAAGTTCTGCGTTATCATCATTACATAGTATAAAAAAGTCGCTTCCTCTGTTCCTATGTCCCTTTGTATGCTTAAATCTTTCAAACTACGCAACGGATTTTGATTTTTTTAATAGATAAAGAGATTGAAGAAGAAGGATTGTATGTATATTTTATACCAGTTCGAAGCTGGGGCAGGCCACAAGTTAAGTATATTTCAAAACTACTAGTTTAGCTGTTCCGGCGAACTTCATTCCATTGCCGGCAGAAGTGAAAATTTGAATATTAACTTTGTGCATTTTTGATATTTTGGAATGGTCAGGGAATAATTTTGCACGAATTGCTTTAATTAACTATCAGTATGAAAGTACTATAATTTATGTGGTAGAATACAATATTCATTTATTGCGCTATCGTGCTCGTACACAAACATGACAACACGAACATTCGTGCAAGCTCCCTGCGCCGTCTTACGAATTTTCGATCAGGTCACGTGTCCTGACGAGAGTTTAGAAGTTTTTAGCCATTCCAAAAAAGTGCGCAACGCCGATAAAGACGTTTTCATTTCAAAAAATCGAATTACGAGTTTATTAATAACAGATTAATTCATATTTTGACTTTTACCCCTCTCCGACAGTAACGCCCGACTAAAAAATTTTATAATCCAAAATTAAAAAAAAATATGATAACCCTCAACTAAACCTATATGTGATGTAGATTTCGATAGCGTCAACTTTTAAAATAAATAAAGCCGTCCATCACTTCTTAAATTATGATTTAAAAACATTCACATACATACACACAAACACACACACAGACACGTCAACCTTATAACAACCCTCTTTTCCCGTCGAGGGTTAAAAAGAACGAAAGGGTGTTCGTAGAGTACACGTGTCCATACATAGGTACAGTGCGACTTATAAATCTTTTCCGCAAACAGCATCGCCAGCGTGACGTTTGCAAATTCTGATTAAGAATGCTATGTACCTAAAAATAGCAATAATAATAACTAAATAATAAACAATCCTAAAATTTAAAAAAGATATTGACCCCCTACAAAACTTAAATGCAATGTAGCTAAGAACCACCCTGAATTTGACAAGTAGCTTTAAAACCCCGAAGTATATTTTTTTATGATATTGGAAGATAAACAAGCAGACGGATTTCCTGATAGTAAGAAATTCACGTCGCCTAGAGGCACCAAAGGTGGTAATGGTGCGTTGCCAGCCTGAGGCCGGGATATTAAGCTTTGAGCAAAAGTAAGTTTACCGGCTACCTTACCCTCCGCACCGGAACACGTCAACTGCAAGCGCTGACGTTACGGCAGCAGGAATAAGTAAGGCGGTAGGACCAACCCAGACAAGTCGCTGCGAAACACTACCACCAAATCAGATGTCACATGATGGTAAGCCTATGCTCGTCTTTTACGAGCTGCCTGGCAGGAAGGCAGATGGTCTATTCTGCAAAGGAGCTCGGACTAACACGGGTAATGATAATATAATATAATATAATAGTCGGGCTCTCCTGGTGGTAAAAGACAACCGTAACCTATAGACATAAAAAATGTTATAAGTCTACCAGCTACCCTGTTTTCCAGTCCGGAACATGGCAAATCCAATATGGCGGTAGGATTAGTTGAGGCGGTGGATCCCTACCCGGGCAAGTTGCTGCACAGCACTCTACCACCAGAGATCTTATTAACAATGACCTAAACCTGTGCTCGTCTCCAACGAGTTACCTTGCAGACCGGCAGACGGTCTATTCTACACAACCCGGACCAACAAGGACATAGACAGTATTTCCAGCCTTAGGTAAATCGAATAACCTTTTACCAAATTCGCCGTGTTTGTCCGGGCTCCTTTGCAGAATAGACCATCTGCCTTCTTGCAAGCAGCTTGTAAAAGTGACTGTGTGAACTAACACCGTGACATCTGACTAGGTAGTAGAGTTTTGCAGCGACTCGTCCGGATTGGTACCACCGCCTTTCCTATTTCTGCCGCCGTAACGTCATGATGTTTTCCAGTACGGAGGATAAAGTAGCCGGTAAACATACATTTTCTTGAAGCCTAACATCCCGACGTCAGGTTGGCAGCGTACCGTTACCACCTTTGGTGTCTTTAGGCGTCGTGAATATCTTACCATCAGGACATCCGTCTACTTGTTTGCCTTCCGATATCATAAAAAAAAACAAATCAGTGCTCGACTGTCACCAGTCACGGCGATATAATTAAACGTAGACGTGAGTCTGTCAGCAGATAAGATAATATTAATAACACGCGCATGCGCATACGCCCCCAATAACATCACATAATTGCTCCACGGAAGTCTTTTTCAAAACAATAATATGTTTTATAAACTAACATATACTCAGAGCGTACGGAACTAAACAACGAGGTATATTTATGTTACGATTGAGATACTGTCATACTTATTCGATTTTGATGTAATGTCGCTTCAATAATAAATATCCTCGGATAAATTAAACAAATAGAATCTAACTGCAAATTATATGCTTGTGATATGAGTGTTAGTCAACGATTCTAATACATCGATACTTAAATACCTACCTGAATTAAATTAATAAATACCTAGACCCGGAAATGAAGACATTTAAATGTTTAGCAAATTTTAGAATCGGCGATTAAATCTTAATTTATTTATAAAAATCAATGCCACTTTTCGTAGTAATTTTATAACTCAATAACGGGCTCACCTATCCAAGCCAAATGTTTAGACTTTGTTCGGATTATTTAGTAGATGGTTTTTGGGAAGTTTGCATATAATCGGTCCAGCGGTTCTTCATTTATCACATTTTTTGTAACACATGAATTCAATAAATGGCGGATTCTTTTGTTAATGGGTATTTTTCTGTCAAATTGAAACGTTTTCAGTTGCTTTTTCTTTTTTTTGTTTCGTTATGTTATTCATGCATTCATATACGTAGCGAAACCTACCGGGGCTAGTACTTATAATTTTAGAATTAAAAAGTAGTATTGCCAAGTAATTTGTAAGTACCCCGAAATCAGGTAGAACAAACGACAATTTCAAAGAAAATTGTTTTGTGTCTGGTCACAGCCACATATATCAAGCCAATCTTGTAGAGTACGAATACTTATATTGGAAAGCGAATTTTTCCCCTTGTTGGTTTGGGTTAACTGAGTATATTACCACCTGACTTTTTGTAAGGCACCTCGTAAAAAGTAGACGTAGGTAAAATATGTGATCTCCATTCACCAACAATACAACTGGTGGTAGAGTGTTGTGCAGCTATTTATTCGGATAGGGATTCACCGCCTTACCTATTCCTGCTGCCATAGTGACGGTAATGGTGATACTTGTACATTATCCTAACGTACCGGCCACAGGAATGTCCATAGGCCACTGTTGTATCTTACCATCAGGAGACCCGTGTCCTTTGTTCGCTGTACTCTTGTAGTATGGAAAAAGAGTCCTTTTTTTATGAATTATAGGAAGGCAAACAAGCAAAAGGATTTCCTAATAGTAAGAAATTTACGCCGCCTAGAGACGACAAAGGTGGTAATGGTGCGTTGCCAACCTGAGGCTGGGATGTAAGGCCTCGAGCAAAAGTCAGTTTACCGGCTATCTTACCCTCCGAACCGAAACACATCAAGACGTTATGGCGGCAGGAATAGGTAAGGCGGTGGTAACAATCCGGGCGAGTCGCTGCAAAACTCTACCATATCCATTGTATTGAGCTCAATTTTAAAAGGAAAACACTAGGGAAGTTCTTAATTTCACCTGCATCTGTGTTATATATATTTTTTACATCATTTTTAAATCTAACCGGATTGTAACACGATAGTATCAAACACTGATATTATATTAGCAGGAATGGGTGGTGGGGTAATTTCTACCCTTTCCGCACGGCATTATTTCACTAAATATAGTTATTTAACATATATATTAATACGTTATTTATTTACCTAAAACAATCTCTAAAAATCTAGACTATTCAAAAAATTTCTTCACTTCCTGTGTTTGATGTAAATAGGTATGAGAGTCAAATCCGCGGTAACCAACTAGTTATTTACACAACACTGCAACATCAGAAAGAAATCGTAAACATGGACTGTAAACAAACATTGTTTGGCCGAGTATTGTGAAGAATGAAGTTATGTAATGTTGCTGCATGTGAGTATTACATGTATGGTATTTTGTTACGGTTTTGAATGTAAAGTTTGTATGAACAAAAAGTACTTCAACTGTCACTTCATTGCGTCAAAATTACCAGGCTAAAAGGCTAAGTTGCCTTGAACAAAATCCGCAATATGTCTATTTACTATTTTTGTTAATATGTTGATATTTGTTGACAGTATAAAATATAAAGCCATGCCACATTTTACGTCAACTACAACCACACAAAATAAGCAAACAGACGTATACATCTTATATATAAAATTCTCGTATCACAATGTTCGTTCCCGTATTCCTCCGAAACGGCTTGACCGATTCTCATGAAATTTTGTGAGCATATTGAGTAGGTCTGAGAATCGGCCAACATCTATTTTTCTTATCCCTAAGTGACAAGTATGACTCACCATTTTTTTTTACTGTAATCAAATTTAAAAAAAAAGTAGCAGAACAACGTCTGCCGGGTCAGCTAGTAGATTTGTTTTACCGTGACCTGACCTGACCGGAATAATCAATACGGAACTAATTTAATAAAATATATTAAAGAGCTACTAGCATTAAACCTTATATAATTCTAAAATTAAAATTACATACGGAGCGTAGGTGATGGTCAGTACTGGTAAGTGAATTACAACTTTATGTATTCGTTTTCTACTATAAGAAATTTATATTTTTCTTTTGTGTTTTTTCACATAACAAATCCTTAAGGCTGTATATAGTGTATTCACAATTACAAAATGACAATGGCAACCCTGAGTAGAGCCAATCAGGACGCCGCAGTGCAGGCCGCATCGAGCGCGGAAAGTGGGTCATGCGGGCCTAGCGGTGCGGCTGAATGAGGCACAGCCTTTGCCGCGGTGAAAATAAAAATACGATGACGTACGTTTGGGTGGGAAATATTTTTTCTGACATTGCTATATTTTTTTTCAATACTTATACGGCTACAACTTATGATCATGGGTCGTCTTCGGGCTTCTGCTTATAGTAAAATTTAAAAAAAAACAAGTAAACGCTCATCAACAATGTCTACCTTGTATTGAGATTTATGTAAGCCGGATTATTGGATAAGTAGTTTGTAAATAACGTTTGAAGGTTTATTATGTCAGAGATTGTCAAGTTTTCAACGACTCACTTGAATTCATTCTTAATATTAGTAAGGTAGGAATTTATTACAAAGTCTATACAGCAGCTTAAGATGACCTGTAATTTCAATAGTTTCTCTGTATTCTAGATTTCATGTTCTGTTTAGGTTCGAGGTGATTTTATTTTGAGTGTTGCTATGTTGCTACGTTGCTACGTACCCAATTTCAAGATTCTGAGTTGTTGTAAAACCCTGTTAGTTTTGAGTCCCTTGCGAGTTTCGAAAATTTGCGACGTCAACGGCTCTATCTTTTGATTGCATTAAGTTTATATTTTATATACAGCATCAATAAATTTCAACTTGATACATCCATGTATTCTCCGACCGATGGACAGCAAAATGATTCTATAAGAGTACGGTATTTTTTTTCGAGATACAGAAGCCTAAAAAGAGTAAAAATAGCTGTTTAGTCATTTTTACAAATTAGTTTTAATTTGTTCAACATTAAACCGACTAAGACCTTAAATTAACATATGAGCACCATGTTCGTCTTATGTTTTTTATGAATCTAAATCTAGTTATCTGATTTTTATGTTTAGATTTAGACCCCAAGTCTGGATCTCATGATGAATCAGAGGAAAACCAAGGAAAATACTCAAATTTTAATGCACAGCTTATAACACATAATATTGAAATCTAAGTCGATTATTTCCGATTTCATTAAGTTCTAATTACAATTATTATGAGAATAGTTATCCTTGCAATCCATCACTACAATCAATAAAGCAGTTATTATAGCCTATAAAAGAATACAAAAGTAACATTGAAAAAAAAGAAGGAAGCTGGGTACCTAAGATAGTTGTTTATCAAAGTGATACGTCGTCAAGCATGTACTAGACTCTCTCTCAGGTTCGGTCAGGTTCGTTATACGTGAAAGATTGACAAAGCAGATATACAAATGCAACTGTGGATGGATGTCGGTACCCGAGGAGACCTAGGTTGACAATTCACGATCAAATCGACCAGGTTTCTTCTGGGTAATAAATGTAGTGAAGGCTAGGCAGCTACGCAATGATCGTGAAATTTGGCAAGCTGTACGTTCTGTCTAAACCGCAAGGAACTTGGCGTGAAGATATCTATTTGTGTATTACGTCTTGAATTATATGGCTAGTTCTAAAGAATTCGATAGATCAAATAGACAAGTATTGTCCGGGCCTGAGGTAAGAGTAGGTTTAGGCATAATGTTCCAACCACGGGGCAGCGATGCTCGTATAACATTATTTGTCTTTTAGCATCAGAAGCCGATTGTTTGTTCAGTTTCTTATCACATAACATGTAAATCTGCACTTTTTATGGTGGTGAAATAACCATAGTACACCATAGATATTGTAGGTTGTCCGGGCGTGGTTACGGACCGGAACGTGACATTGTCATTATGGCGGCAGAAATCAGCAACACTCTATCACCACTGGTCATGTTGCTAATGACCCGTTTTCATCGAACTGGCAAGCATGTCGGATAATAATTATCTATTGATCTATTCTAAGATGTGTATAGTGTTCCATTTTTCTTATAATTTAAACCTCCCCCATGTTCGAACAAATAACTCAAAATCAAAATGAGCCAAATCGGTTCAGACGTTCTCGAGTTTTAGCGAGACTAACGAACAGCAATTGATTTTTATAAGAATACTAGCTGACCAAGAAAACTTCGTATCGCTTGACATGAATACTTCGATAGTAGCGCAGTCTGTCGGATCCGATGTGAAACATTTCAAAATCAACAACTACTTATTATTAAAAAAAAATACCTTTTCTAGGAGACCAAATTGTGAATCTAAACCATTCTCGAATTCCCTTAAACACACACAAAACGTTTCATTAACATCGGTCCAGTCGTATAGAAGGAGTTCAGTGACAAACACTCGAACACAAAAATTATATATACCTATATACTAGCTGACCCAGCAAACTTCGTATCGCTTGACATTAATGCTTCGACAGTAGCGCAGTCTGTCGGATCCGATGTGAAACATTCCAAAATCAACAACGACTTATTATTAAAAAATTAATTAAAAAAACATTTTCCAGGAAACCAAATTGTGAATCTAAACCATTCTCGAATTCCCTTGAACACGCACAAAAACTTTCATCAACATCGGTCCAGCCGTCTAGAAGGAGTTCAGTGACATACACACTCACAGAAGAATTATATATAGTGAGATATATATATATATATATATATATATGCAATCCCAGCTTAGCTTGACATTATTAACAGCTACTACATAATATTTGATGCTCCGGTAGCAGCACAGTCTGTCGGATCCAATGTAAAACATTCCAAAATCAATGACTACTCACAAATAAAAAACAATAAAAATACATTTTCCAGTGGACCAAATTTTGAATTTAAACTATTATTATACACACGCAAACAAGAAATAAAATATATAAAGATAGAAGATCATATTAATACGCTTTTATTAGGTCGACCTGTGTGTATGTAGCCCTGTTATCAAATCTAATTTAATATTGCATTATTGTCACTTTATTTAAAGGTTTAAAAGATTCAGAAATCTTTTATTAAAAATTCTTCACACAATTTTATTAACATCAACTAGCTAAAATTGAAACTGTATACTTTCTGTGGACCATTATTAATAACATTGTTTGTCAATATAAACAACTTTTATCAGTACAATTAAAATTATCAGTAAATCTGGTTTTTCAATGATAACAAAATTACGGGGCGGGTCAACAACCTTTTATCCACTTTTTTATTGGTTTGTGATACCACTTCGGTCACGAAATAAAACATGCACATGTAACCTATACAACTTTGGCCGTCGCTAATTCGTACTGGTATCCTAATATCTTTGTCGCCTATGTGGTCTACCGGTTCAGTTGTTGGACTTGACTGCATGAGGTCCCGGGTTCGAATCCCGGGTCGGGCAACAAAAAGGAAATTGAGGTTTTCCAATTTTCTAATAAAAAAATGTTGCTCGGGATTGGAAATGTGCCCGGTTGGCGATAGGTTTGCCACCTATCACACTGTGGGACTTAGTGTCTTCGGGTAGTCGTGGGTGCCCTGGTTACGCCTCTGCCTACCTCTTCGGGAATAGGGGCGTGAAGATACTACTTTAATATCTTTTATATAATTTTTATATTTTTTTCCTATTATAATGTTATAAATGCGAGTTTGTATGTTTGTTTGTTTAATACTCCTTCACGCAAAAACTACAGAGACGACTTTCATGTAATTTGACATACACATAGAGGGTTACTTGGATTAACACATAGGATAATTTGTGTGGGACAAATTATCCTATGTGTTACCACCTGTGGGACCACGCGGCAACGCCATGGGCAGCAGCTAGTAAAGTAATATGAACTAATATTAAGTGTAAGTAAGTATCTTCACGCCCATATCCCCGATTGGGTAAGCTGAGGCACAACAAGGGCACCCACGACTAGCCGATGATATTAAGTCACCAACGTGATAGGTGGCAAGCCTATCGCCAACCGGGCACATATCCAATCCCGAGCAACGTTATTTTTATTAGAAAATGGAAAAACCACATTTTCTAATATCTTGTTGTCCGACCCGGGAGTTGAACCCTCCAGAAGTCAAATCTGACGCGTGACCGCTAGACCACAGCGGCTGTTACAATATTCAGTGTGGGTTTTTCACTGATTTTGGAAGACAAACAAGCAGAAAGCAGACAGATTTCTTGATGGAAAGAAATTGACGCCGCCTAGAGACACCATAGTTGGAAATGTTGCGTTGCCAACCTTAGGCTGGGATGTTAGGCCTCGAGCAAAAGTAAGTTTACCGGCTACCGGAACACGTCAACGGCAAGCACTGGCGTTATTGAGGCACGAATAGTTAAGGCGGTTGTACCAATCCGGGTGAGTCGCTGCGAAACTCTTCCACGGCACGGCACGGTGTTAGTGACGGTAAGCCTACGCTCGCCTTTTACGAGCTGCCGGGCAGGAAGGCAGATGGTGTATTCTGCAAGAGCCCTTACTAGCGCGGGGAAAATTTGTTGTTAAGTATGTCACATACCGCTGGGTGATATTTAAGGTTATATATAATTTGCTGGTCAGCTTATGAGAGCTGCAGTATCAAAAAAGTTCTTTCTAATGATTTCAGATGATAGATATAAAATGTATGTAAGCTTTGTGCTGACATCGTCATTGACGCTTATGAAGAGCACTGAATTCTGGCCATTGCCATTTGTGATAGAAAAAAGAAAAAAATGTGTCTAAGTCAAACATTTGAAAAATAAAATTGTATTTATAAAAAATAGAGAAGGGAAGATTGGTTTTGTTTATGTAATAAACAATATAAAAATAGGACTACTAAAGTTATTAGTAAATCATGAACATAATTGTCGATTCTCTATTTTAGGTTAGCTTTAGTTATGTTAATTTTGTAGAACGTATCTTTTGTTTTAATAAATAAATTCTCTATTTTAGACGCATCATATTGTGTTTTTGCTAATAAAACGTCCAATATTATAAATCGACAATTCTTATACATGTGGAAGAATTATAACTGTATACCTACATGATGCAGAAGTTAAAATTTGAATTTATTATAAAAGCCAAACCGGAGGACAACAAAACTAATATTTACGCCATAACTTCTATCACGGACACACAAAACCAAACTTTTGTAGTGCCTCAAGATTATCAACCAGTCCATTTACACAAAGAAATATTAAAGCATGAAATATTTAAAAAAATAAAGAAATCTCTCAAAAAAGGCATGATAAGCGAAAAGTTTGGATAACATTAACTAAAGAAATGAAATCAACATATTTAGATGATGACAACATACAATTTGATGGGTTTTTGCTCAAAAAATTAGAACATAGTCATGAGTCAACAACGGAAGCAACATTATTAAAGAAACCAGAAAATAAGATGAAATTGATTGCAGAATTCTCAATAGAGAAGCTTTCAAGAAATACTACAAATGTAATACAATGGTTAAATACTTTTGAAAGTGAATGTGCACGTTTACAGATAGATACAGATATACAAAAAATTGAAATTCTAAGATTACTATTGGACGATACTTGCATAGATTGGTACACCTCGATGATTATCAAACATACTATAGATTCAAATTGGTCTTTGTGGAAGGGAAGTTTGAGTGAAACATTCGCTGACAAAAGCGAAGACCAATCACGTATGCTATTAATTTTAAATATATACAAGTATCACTGGTAGAATATGCTCTAAAAAAAACAGAGACTATTACTCGAAATAAATAAATTGATAGATACACCTACCTTGATCTATTTGATTGCTGTTGGCCTACCAAACTTCATCATGGATAGAATAGACAGAGAAAGTCTTAAAGAAGTAAATGACTTATTTAACTGCATAAGAGGACTAGAAAATTTAACAAGGAAGAGTGACACAAAAAAAAAAACTTAAGCACTGGAAATAAATACGCTAAACAAGAAATTAAACCAATTAAATAGAAAACATGCAGGATTTGTGAGAATAAAGGAAAATTAAATAGATTTCACCCGGAGAATGTTTGCTGGTACAACTACGAAAAGAAAACAGCTGATGATAGAAACTATAATTCTAATTCGATATTAAAAGTTGAACTGAGTAATGAAGATCCAAAAAAACTGAATTTTCCTCCACTAATTGAGATTAAGGTGATATTGAATAATACATTAGAAGCCAAAGGGCTGTATGATCCTGGTTCACGAATAACATTAATAAATTCAAAATTAGTACAGGTAACAAATATGAAACCAAATCATATGAGTGACACCATAAAAACAATAAGTGGAGGGGGAAAAACTAAAGGATTAGTTACACTAGATGCAGAATTATTAAATAAGAAGACTAAAATAAATGCATTTATCTTTGAAAATGAAAATTTTGAGTATGATCTTATTCTGGGACTAGATTCAATACATAAATTTGGATTGACTCATGATGAGAATTTAAATATCCAAATACAAAAATTTGATAATTTCAAAATAAGTATAAAAAATATGTTTGAAGATAAAGAAATTCAAAATATGGAAAAAGATATAGAAAAAAAAAAGAATATGCAGTAAACTTTAATGAAGGTATAGATACAAACAAATTTAGTATAGATACAGAACATTTAAATACTGAAGAAAGAAAACAGATTAATATGTTATTGGATAGTTATACTGATATTTTTGCGAAAAATAAATATGATACTGGAAAAGTGAAGAAATATGAAGCTTGTATAGATTTGCAAGTTGAAAAATGTTGTTATAAAAGACCATATAGATGTTCAGTCAAAGACAAGACAGAAATAGAAAATCAAATCTTACAACTTTTAAAACATGAATTGATCGAGGAATCTTACAGTCCATTTGCAGCACCTGTCACCTTAGCTTTTAAAAGGGATGAAGAAAAAAAAAGCAGATTATGCATAGACTTCAGAGATCTAAATAAAATTATTATACCTCAATCGCAACCATTTCCGCTCATAGAAGATTTGATAACAAAAACAATAAATTGTAATTACTTTACAACGCTTGATATAAATTCAGCCTTTTGGTCGATCCCATTGAAGATTACAGATCGATACAAAACAGGTTTTGTGACTCAAGAAGGCCATTACCAATGGACCTGTTTACCATTTGGACTTAAAACATCACCAGCGATATTTCAACGTATTTTGGGAAATATTATAAGAAAAAATGGCCTCACTGGATTTGCAGTGAATTTCATTGATGATATATTGATATTCTAAAAGACAATTAAGGAGCATATTACACACTTAAAAAAATTGATGGATGCTATTCAAGAAGAAGGATTCAGGCTGAAATTCACAAAATGTAAGTTTGCAAGTGATTCTCTAAAATATTTAGGCCATATTCTACAAAGGAATACGATCACACCACTTAAAGACAACTTAAAATCGATAAAAGATTTCCCTGCTCCTCAAAACAGAAAACAAATAAGACAATTTTTGGGAAAAATTAATTTTTACGGAAAATACATTCCAAACGTATCAATAATACTTGATCCTTTGCATAAATTGCTGAGAAAAGATCAAAAATTTAATTGGACAGAACAGTGCGAGGATGCATTTCAGAAAATTAAAAAATTTCTATGTCCCAAACCAATACTAGCCATTTATGATCCCAACGCACCAATATTTATATATACAGATGCCAGTGTCATAGGGATAGAAGCAGTTTTGAAACAAATTCAGCACAATGGTGAAGAAAAGCCGGTGGCGTATTTTTCAAAAAAAATAAATGAATCATAAAAAAGTAAAAAAGCTATATTTTTAGAATGTTTAGCTATAAAAGAGAGCATAAAGTTTTGGCAACATTGGTTGATTGGAAACTATTTTACTATCTATACAGATCACAAACCTTTAGAGAAATTAAACATCAGAAACCGACCTGACGATGAATTGGGCGATATGTCACATTATATGTCACAATACAATTGCGAAATAAAATATTTGCCAGGAAAGAATAATACAGAAGCAGATTGTCTCAGTAGAAATCCAGTTTTGGACATTGACGCAAACGATGAAGATAACTTAAAAACAGTAAATATTATTGATATTCATGACATAAAATACGATCAAGCACAAAATCCGGAAATAAAAAACTAAAAAAGAATATTGTTTTAGAAAAAGGAATTTATTATAAAAAAGTGGTAAAAACAAAAGAAAAATTATTCTGAGTGAAGATTACAGTAAAACTATAATAGAAAAGATATATGAAAAATATTGTCATACCGGAATAAATCAAACAGGATCTAAAATAAAATCATTTTATACTGCACCAAATCTCTCAGAAAACATTAAAAATATATGCAAAAACTGTGAGGTATGTATAAAAAATAAGACGAGGTTAAATAGAAAATATGGCTTCATGTCACAATTAGGCCCAGCTCATAAACCTTTCCAAATAATGTCACTGGACACTGTAGGAGGATTTGGTGGTCAAAGATCAACAAAACGATATTTACATCTACTAGTGGACCACTTCACTAGGTATACATATATTCTCTGTTCCAAGAATCAACATGCTCGAGATTTCATAAAACTTTTAGAAAAGATTCCTAAAGAAGAAACCATAGAGATCTTACTCTCTGATCAATATCCAGCTTTCAATTCAATAGAATTCAAAGAGTACCTTAGAAACAGAAACATTCAATTAATACTAACAGCTGTAGATGTTCCATTCTCGAACGGCTTAAATGAAAGACTAAACCAGACTATTGTTAACAAAATAAGATGCACAATGAATCAATCAAATATAAAAAGAAATTGGTCAAAAATAGCAGAAGAATGTAGAAATAGATACAATGAAACAAACCATTCGGTAACAGGATTTTCTCCTAAATATTTGTTGTCTGGTGAGTGTACAGACTTGTTACCACCAGAATTAAAGGAAAAACAGTTCTTACCAACAAAATTGGAAGAAGACAGAAAAATAGCATTTCAAAGGTCAATAAAATCACATGAATACAATAAAACTTTATTTGCTAAGAATCGGTTACAATATGATTTTAAAAAAGGAGATAAGGTTTATGTTGACTATGGAAACAAATTAAATAAAAAGAAGATGGATGAAATTAGAATTGGTCCCTTTGTAATAGAAAAAAAAATATCAGATTCAATTTTTAAAATTAACACCGGCCGTGGAAGAAGACCAATTGGATTATATCATGTCACAAAGCTCATTCCTATGCTTAATAATTAAAATATTTGGAGCATTATTTCCCTCAGTGGAAAAATATTGCACTTTGAAGGGGGGGTGATGTAAGCTTTGTGCTGACATCGTCATTGACGTTTATGAAGAGCACTGAATTCTGGCCATTGCCATTAGTGATAGAAAAAAGATAAAAAAGTGTCTAAGTCAAACATTTGAAAAATAAAATTGTATTTATAAAAATTAGAGAAGGGAAGATTGGTTTTGTGTATGTAATAAACAATATAAAAATAGGACTACTAAAGTTATTAGTAAAGCATGAACATAATTGTCGATTCTCTATTTTAGATTAGTTATTCTTTAGTTATGTTAATTTTGTAGAACGTATCTTTTGTTTTAATAAATAAATTCTCTATTTTAGACGCATCACATTGTGTTTTTGCTAATAAAACGTCCAATATTATATGTATACCTATTTACCTTCTTCCTTGCAATCGGTAGATTCCACAAACATCCCAGTCATGCTTATGATAAATTGATAAAATTGTATCATAATTGAATAAAAGTTTTAAGAAGTTTTAGAAAGAAGAATTCTTCACTCCTTTGTTGGAAAATTGGTTAGAATAACTAATTGTTAAAAAACCTTTTAACAATTGGTGCTGTAATTTTGGAGTTACATTAACTCTAGCAGTAGTAGTAGTAGTCGTTAACTCTATCACTTGATGTGACTGATAGAACTAGTGAACAATATACTTACATTAGTAGATCGTTCTACTAGACAGCAATGAGGTTGTCACATCCCTCTGCCAAAATGGACATCAGTTTTTTCGTAATGTAATAAAAAAAACAGGACAGAAATAAAAATAAATGGTTTTAGGTTCGACTGCGTCCTCGTAAATAATACTGTATTTTTGGCAATAAATAAAAATAAAACCCTTTTTGGTTCAAAGGCATCCTTTGTAACTTTTTTTATCTTTAAACAGTCAATTTTTATTATTTTGTATACTGATAAATGATTTTTGAGATGTTATAATTAAAATTAAATCGTTTGATTATTGAAGTTCATTTTTATTTTTTTTATATCTATGATATTGGAAAGAAAACAAACAGACCTCAGGCCTCAGGTTGGCAACGCACCATTTCCACCTTTGGTGTCTCTAGGCGGTGTGAATTTCTTAACATCAGGAAATCCGTCTGCTTGTTTGCCTCTCAATATGATAAAAAAAATGCATGATGGTAGAGACCGCCGCCGCCTAGAGACACCAAAGGTGTTATTGGTGCGCTGCCAGCCTGAGGCTGGGATGTTAGACCTGGAGCAAAAGTAAATGTACCGGCTACCTTCTTCTCCGAACCGGAACACGTCAACGGCAAGTGCTGACGTTATGGCACCAGGAATAGATAAAATGGTGGTAAGAATCCGGGCGAGTTGCTGCGAAACTCTGCCTAGTCAGATGTCACGGTGCTAGTGACGGTAAGCCTATGCTCGCCTTTCACGTGCTGCCTGGTAGGGAGGCAGGTGGTCTATTCTACAAAAGAGCCCGGGCTAACACAGGGAAACTTTGCTTACTGCATACTGTACATATCTCACTTTCCAATTACTATTTTCTTTACACAAAAAGCTTAGCCTTTAAAAATAGTTCTAGTGTAACCTCTTAGCTAGTATCACAGACAGGGACAAAAAATGAGAAAGCATGTTTGCTTATTTTTTCTGGTTGCTTCGGGTCCCTTGTGTCCCATAGACCACCTGGCTCCATGCCAAGCAATGCTAAGTGGTCTATTAAGTAATAAGTCTATTTTACACTTTGACTAACACGGGGAATTCTTATATCAGATTCTAATGTTTGATTTCTGTCCCACTTATTTAACACAGAAGTAGGGCATTCGGTGTCTCGATTAAGTCTAAGTCCGAGTAAGCCTTTGATGAATTAATAACGTTCGAAAATTACTAAAACTGTCAGTAGTAACTACAGTTATTGTTAAAACAATTTTATAAAAGTTTTCGCCGTCAGTTTTCTTCGCTTATCAACTAATTTTCAAGGTTTTCCGCCATTTTGTACCGCGTAAACATTTCTCCATCGCTCTCAAACGGGAGTGCGTGAGAGAGATGCATGACATAGTAATTTCGTATTGAATAAGTAGGTACTCAACAACGTAGTATTTATTTTAATGTGTCATAGCTAATTAAGTTATCACTTACTGCTGGCCATTATTTTGCCAGCACTCTCTCTGGAACAGGATCTTGAGACTATGCTGCCAGGTCTTCTATGTCAGTTAATTCTTTTCTTGATATTTTTTTTCACTTCTTCATTTTCTTCAGGGCAAAGCGTTCATGATGTTCATTTATTAATTCTTATCTTCAGTTTATTTTACAAAAATTCTAAATGTAACGATTAACCTTGTTAACCTTATCTTATTTCCCTCCATCTTTTTTACCCATTTCCTATTATGTAAACTCACATCTTAATATTTAGTTTTGTTTCGTCTTCAATTTTATTTCTCGCTTTCAGTACTAGGATCTCCATTTTTCTTACTGTCTTTTAATAGTATAGTTTATTACAAATGTACACATCCCTAAGTAACATTAACTCGTTGTAACAAGATATTAGACATTACATATAAAAATATTGAAATTATTTATTCTTTTACACTTGTTTCATTCAAAATCACATAGGTACGTAGGTACACATCCATTTGTTTATAATATTTACATTTTTATGAATGTTGCTTTCATTAATTATATTATTATTTTTTATATCGTATTTGAAAATTGAGACTTTTTCTTCTATATTTTTACTTTTTACTTTTTTCATCTTAGAGATTGATTATAACCCTTCGACTGTTATCTCCGGCACTCAGTTCTGTAAATGACATGAAGGCTTAATGTAGATATTAAATTATCTATTTTTTTAAAAAACATTTGATTAAATGTTGGAAATGCAGGGTACTAAAGCTCTGTAATAAAATAAAGAATGCTAACCTTTTCTGAACTTACTGGAATTGTTACAAAACGCTATGATATACTATAACATGCTGTTTCAATCTTTTTACTGATAAAATTTCATTGTAGGTACAACAAAACTATAGTATATGACACCATCATGCTTAAATTACAAAAAAAGTGCAATTCTGGGCAATTAGGAAATAAATTGACGATATGTCCAGTTAGATGGTGAAGAACTTAAATAATCACGTCACTATTAATAGTAATGTGAAATTTCAGGTGGTGAGGCTTATGACTGCCTTAATTTCTGGACAAATTAAAGGATAAGTTCTAAACACAATGTTCGTAAATTACATACTTAGAAAGTATGGCAACGATAAATTTATAAAAAGTGGACAGTACGAGTGGGACTCGTCCATAAAGTGGTCAGTAGTAGCAAGCATAGATTAAGGATATAATGTATTGCCAATAGCAAGTCAAATTTTATATGTATACTGGACATCCAAAAAATACTACTAAGATTTTTCGCAAGAAAAAATAATATTTTATTTTATTTTAATAGTAATTGTATAACAACAATTTTTATTTCTAAACTAGCTGTCCCGGCGAACTTCGTTCTATACGTTCTGTTTGTATGGGAAAACTAAAAATTTTGTTTTTCCTAGATTCCTCGCAGTTTTTCCTTTTTCCTAATCTTTTAAACCTTCCCTGGACTTCCACAAAATAATTCAAAACTAAAATTAGCCACATCAGTCCAGTTATTCTCGAGTTTTAGCGAGACTAACGAACAGCAATTGATTTTTGTAATTTAAAAGATAAAGTATCTACTATCAGGACTTCATGAATTCAAGTCCAACACCGGGCCGCTAGACCACAGTAAAGGATTACATTTGCGAATTAAAAATTTTGCTGTTTTTGAAATTTTGCTATATCTCAAAAACTCCTAGCTATATATCGTTCAAATCAATTTTCAAAGATCAGTGAGGACTACACAACATTATTACACTGCACACAAGATTTTCTCTTTCTTTTTGAAGTTATACTTCTTTTGGCGCGTTAGGAAAAAATGATGAGGGTAAATTTTTACGATGCGCGCGCACACCGTCACGAAAAACCGACATGATGAAGTTAGCTATAGATAACATTTTAGTTTTTTGTGATATTTTTATTAAATATTAAATAAACTTTATTTAACTAAATATTGCATTATAATAAAACTTTTACTGTATTAAATACTTTTTTTCTATGGTTAGTGTCATTTTGTCTATAAATGTAAAATAAGGCAAAAGATAAAACTTTTAAAAAGGTTTTTACCTTATTACGCCGAAGAAGTATAACTTCTAACGCGTGTACATAAGTACACACACATTTTTTTTTGTCTCTGTTTCAGTCCGTATCGATCCACATGGATATAAGGAGTCATCGCTCCATTCATTTAGGAGTTAAGATTTCGTCGGCATAGTCACACCCACAAACAAACACATACAGAAAGAGAGAGAAACCCCAAAGTTATAACATTCCTCTTTTTCTTTAAATTCTATACGTTTAGATGTTTGTTTTTATCGTGACACATTTTTTTATTAAATTCAATTTAAAAATCCTACTATTTTTTAAATGTGAAAGTTTGTAAGTTTGTTTGTTACTCCTTCACGCAAAAAATTCTAAACCGATTTTCATGAAATTTGGCACACACATAGAATGTACTTTGTATAAACACACAGCCCACAGGATAATTTTTAACCCAAAAATATTCCTGTGGGTCCATTAACCACGCGGGCAAAAAAACGAATTAATTGTATGAAATTATTGCTGAACCCTAAAAGTGTCAGATAAAGGCTAAAGCATTAAACTCCTTGAGACGCCTTATCGTGATGGATGTCCTGATAAGATACCATCTTTCTAACAAACAAAATAACTTTGTATCTAACGTACTATCCACATGCGTAAAACATACAATATACGCCCCCGTTTTCCCCGTCTTGCTCCGGGCTCTTTGGCAGAATAGACCATCTGCCTTCCTGCCAGACAGCTCGTAAAAGGCGAATATAGTACAATCGTCTTATCTATTCCTGCCGCCATAGCGTCTACGTCAGTGCTTGCCATTGTTTTTTTCCGGTTATGAGGATAAGGTAGCCTGTATACTTAGTTTTGATCGAAGCCTTACATCCCCGCCTCAGGTTGGCAACGCACCTTTGATGTCTCTCAGTGGCGTGAATTTCTAACCATCAGGAAATTCATCTGCCTGTTTGCCTTCCAATATCATAAAAAATACTCGTAAAACTGACGAATGAAAGTACAAAAATAAACAAAATACAAATGAGGTACCACCATTTAATCATTCTTTTATCGAAAGATAGCTAATGATTCCAAGATGGTCCCAGATAAATTTTATTAACGTCCTAGTTAGTAGTTTTGAGTTACAGTTAATAATGTATATATTTTTATTTATGTGGACGACCGACCATTATTGTCTATACCTCGAAAACCACTAGTCATATCATGATAAAATGTATATGAGACCACCGGGGAATCATGACTTATTTTTCTAGAAATTCCATTAAAATCGGTTGTCTCCTGGCTGAGTAAACGCGTAACAAACATACAAAAACAATAAATAAAACATGCAGTCGAATTGACAACCTCCTCCTTTTTGGTGTCGGTTAAAAAATAATGAAACAAAGATAAAAGTGTATTATATACATTCGGTTGACATGAAAAGAGACTGATAAGTTAAGATACATATAAAAGAAAGTGGTGTTAGTTACACTACTTATAACTCAAGAATGGCTGAACCGATTAGGCTGGAAATATGTGAGGAGGTAGCTTAGAACCGAGAGAAGGACATAGGATACTTTTTATCCCGTTCGATTGTGAGGAAACTGGGAAAACAATATTTTAATTTACTCATACAAATTGAACGGGCGGAACGAAGTTCGCGCAGGTCGGCTAGTGTATTATTAAAAGAAAGTGGTGGAAGTCAAATTTTAGTGACAATATGTAGAATTTGTGAAGTTAGGGTCGGTAAAGTTAGGAGGTATAGATTCGTTGGGAGGACGTGAGGTGCATGCAGAGACAGGCGTGGGAGACCACGTTGGAGCGGTGGAAGGAGGACCTAGCCCCACCTGTCCCTGGGCAGGCGACGGTGGAGGCTATCCGACCGGTCCTCCGAGGGTGGTTGCAGCGGTGTTCGGGTCGCTGACGTTCCGACTTGTGCAGGTGCTTTCCGGGCATGGATGCTTCGGAAAGTATCTGCACAAGATCGCGAGACGGGAGGCGACCCCCGCCTGCCACGAGTGCGGGGCGCCAGAAGACACGGCGTCCCACACGCTGGGAGAGTGCGTCGCATTCGAACAACAGCGGCGTACACTCTCAGCGGTCGTAGGAGAGGACCTCTCGCTGCCGAGCGTTGTCAACGCTATGCTCGGTAGTGACAGGTCCTGGCAGGCGGTGGTCTCCTTTTGCGAAGAAGTCATGACGCAAAAGGAGACCGCGGAGCGGGCCCGGGAGGACGATTCCAACTCAGGTCCGCTCCGGCGCAGGCGGACCGGGGCTACCGGGGCTACCGATGCGGGGCTACCGGGGGGAGTCGGGGGACTTCCTCTGGCCAGCACGGCCTCGCACGCCTGGGGGGCGACTCCAATGGCCGGAATCGCTCCTCTTTCAGCGCGGGAGAGGGCCCGGTGAGGACCGGGCCGTAGCCGCGGAGCGAGATGGAGAATGCCAACGCGACCCCATCTCGCTCCTTGCCGGGCGGCAGGAAGGTCATCGTGTGGTTTTTAGTCGGTTCGAGTCCGACATAACCCGCTGCTCTCCCCCGAGAGCGGTGGGTATCCGGGTGGATTTTCCACACGTTAAAAAAAAAAGGAGGTATAGATTCGTAAGCTTGGCTCTACATGAGATTTGATTTTTGAAAGGACAAACCTTATGTGGTCGTCTTAGCAATATTTTACATGAAATGTTTTTAGTGGCATTTTGTTTATCAGGTATAATCCTAAGCAAACTTACGAGGATTAAAGTAACGACGAAACGCTACGAAAAAAGGTAGTTAAGTAGTGCCTTCGCGCTTCGCTTTACTCATCTTGGCGGGAGCACTTTCGTGTCCCCAGGTTATCAAATCTTGTAATTGAGTTGGTTTTTGGATTTTTACTGCGCATAATACCGTAATCGATAAACGTTTGAAACTACTAACCTAACAATAAAAAACAATTATTTCAAAAAATATTAAAATTCTATTTGTAATGGAGGGATGTGACGACCTCAACGCATGCTAGCATAACAATCAAATAACTAAGATGAATAAATCGTTTACAGCAAAACCACTTGTAGTAGAGTGCTGTGCAGCAACTGACCCGGGTAGATAATGACAATGTCCTGTTCGGGTCCGGAGGGTAGGGTAGCCTGTAGATTTGCACAATTGGCTTAACACCCCGTCCACAGATTAGCGACGCACCTAAAACCTATATGGTGTTTATAGGCTGCGGTTGTATCTTACCATCAGGGGAGCAGCGGGCTTGCTCGCTGGCTTTACCATAAAAAATAGCGCTGTCAGACTTGCTGGTTGAGTCCTGTCACAGTTTATCTGAATTAATCCTAAGTATCGCCATTTTACTCCGTAACTCACGTGGATTCAAGCGATGTAACTCTGAAGAGTCTCACGTCAAAACTAGTATTAAAGAAACATATGTACCACGTGTATTGTGTGTGTGATACACACAATCAGCGCTTTAAGTAAGTAAGAATCTTCACGCCCGTATCCCCGAAGAGATAGGCAGAAGGCGGTTACTGCGGTTTTATTTCAAAACTCACGAGACCGGTAATTTGTGCGGTCATACAGCCGTCGCGGTTGAAATCATCGCTCGCAAAGTTGCACGATTCTACGGGCAGACGACCGCTGCCGCAGAAACCGCAAACAACCGCGGGCGCTGCGGGTGTAACGCGTCGTGAAATGTGCTCTTACTTTTTGCATAATATAAATCTATATTCTACAGATTTTGCGGGCCCCCAACCGCCGAGGCCACGGGTAAAAACCGCTCCGTGAGTTCTAAGGCACAGGCCATAAACTGGATCTCAGCGATTGCAGGACTACGGCGAGAGCGGGGCGGGCGCGGGGGAGGCGAGCTTAGGCTGAACTCGAAGTCAGCGGCCAGATCGCTCCGCACCCGCTCCGCTGACATCCAGTTCACTTCAATAAGAATCTATGTGTTAGATCGCGCCGCTCTCGCCGCCGCCCCGCAATCGCTGAGATCCAGTTTGAGACCTCAGAGTCTTCAAGTAACGTTTCGAGTTCAAATTTTGATTAACATTTGAAATGTGTGACTTTTAAATCAGGTCTTCACGCTCAGCGCAAAATGTGCCTTTACAACACATCTTAAGATTTCATTTTGCTTGCATTTTGTGCAGCAGTGTGTCTTCTGTACGTAAAAACAGTAAACAACAGAAATATCTGACCCCCTTACAGCAATTTGTAAGTATTGTGATGGGGTCAGATATTTCGTTTGCTTATTCTATTAATACTTATTCTGTGCTATTGCCTTCGCAGCATCTGCGCGTGCCATTATTAGGTTTCAGTTGGGATCTTTATTACCTACTACTACCTAGCTTCGAGTTTAGAATTAACCATTACCATCCTAGATGAAAGAGGGCCATTGATTTTTATCAGCAGTCATTTTTAATAGGGTGCTAGTTCAATCTCTTATAATAAAAAATAGCTGCGGTTACAATATGTGTATATTGTGTTGGTTGGTGTGCTTCTGATGATATGAGACATTTGTTTTAAGCAACAGACACCATAGATATTATAGATGCGTCGCTGTCTTGATGGGCTCGATGTTGCCTATTGTGCAAGTCTACCGGCTACCTTTCCCTCTGGACCGGAACAGAACACTGTTCCGTGTTCGAAAGGTATAATATAGTTTTAATAAATCGATAGTTAATAAATAAATACTCAGGACCAAAAACATAAACTGGTCTAACCTCAAAGTAAGTAATTTCATGCTTATGTTATGGGTGTGTTAAATACACAGACCAGTATAAATTTAATAAACACGTGTTCAACACACACATGTTTGTCTCTGTCAGGCATCGAACCCGAGCCTAGCGGTTGAGTGAACATAAGCAATTTTGCGTTGATTTTTAAAAAGCAGTATCAAAAAAGCCAACCATGTACAAGGTTGTCAATGCTTAAAAATAAGGTACGCTAAATCTGATACATTTCTGGAATTCGGTCAAAAATATCATGCTCTTGTAGTTCCGTAAGCTTAATGTAGGTTATCTGGAGTCTCCGAGTATCAACAACATTATCTATTCCGCCATTTACCTCGAAAACAAACATTGCGACTAAACGAAAACATTCTATAAACTTAAATTCCTGATTTAAACCTTATATTGTTCGAAAAAGGGAAAGCTTTTACAATTTGAATATATGGTGATGGTTATTTGTCTCTCCCGCAGGATTTTTTTAGATATCGGGAGAGAAATTAGCCTATTTCACTCTTCAGCCTATTTATTATCTCTATAATAAAAAAAATATACAATGACATTGCTTTTCATGCCAAAGGTCAATGGAGAACAAAGAATATAAAATATACTTTTTAGCAAGAGATGGACAAGCACAAGGCTCTCGGTAAGACCATAGCTTATTTTCTTCTCAACCGATTTTGACGAGACAAAATTTTGACAATGCTCCTAATTATATGGAGTTCAACAGTGAAAACCTCCTTCAAATCCGTTTAGTAGTTTCGTAGTTACAATGTAACAAACAACAGACAGACAAAAATTATTCTTTCTTTGCTTTCTATTACTCTTCTTCTATTTACACTGTCTTGTGTGTATTGATTAGGTGCTTCGTTACCCTGTAATTGTGTTCTTTCCAGACGAGAACATGACACTGTCATCAGGAATAGGTAAGTCTTTGGAATCTCTTCCGGGCAAGCTGCTGCATAGCACCTTTTTAGTATTAACACATTTAACTAATGCTCGCCCCTTAGCGTTGCTTGGCTCGGAGCCAGGTGGTCTATGCGACACAAGGGACCCAGATCAACCAGAAAAAATAAGCAAATATGCATTTTTTGTCCCTCTTTGTGATACTAAGCGGTTACACTGAAGCTATTTTTAAAGGCTGACTTTTTTTATTGGGAAAATGGTTCCTAGTAGTTCGCAAATGACATATTATGTACAGTAATCAAGCAAAATATTTCAAAGCACTGCAAGGGTCTGATCATTTGCTTACTGTACCTAAGAGAAGTTACTGGCGCCTTGCCTTACCTTGGAGTCAATGCACTCCTCCGTTTAGAAGTACGAATATAAAATATCGGAACCTGGGTAAAGGCACCCCCGTGTTGGCAAAGTACCATTACAACCTTTGGTGTCCCTAAGCGGTGTGAATTTCTTACCATAAGGAAATCTGTCTGCTTGTTTGCATATGTTAAAGGATCATGTATCGAGTTGGTGACTGTAGAACCTGACTAAAGAGATGTTGTGGATGCTATTGGTAATTTAAAGGTTCTTCGAGAACCTTTCTCAAAGCTTGGTTGACAAGGAGTTTGTTTCCCTCTACCTTCTCCTGGCTGGCTGGGCTAGGAAACAATAGTAGTTCAAGGTGTTATGTCATCCTTATGACAGCCGTTAGAAGAGTTTATTTTGCTGTCTCCTCTCCTGATTGCTGCTTGTGGAGATTTGGAAACGGTGGTTATTTAC
>NJDD01007977.1:138274-162193 GCA_002245505.1 Calephelis nemesis | reverse complement strand
TTCTTTGCTATTGGGGATGGCTGATGACCGCCCCTTCAGGAGAGAGGAGTCATATGGGGACAAAGACTAAGATTACAAATAACTTGAAGAGAGAGAAGAGATACACGAGGAGGTAAGCTAAAAGTAGCAGATCCTCGTGTAAGCCAAGAAGGTTGGAAGGGCCATGGGAGGTGGTGGGTTGTCCCTTTGTATGCTTAAATCTTTAAAACTACGCAATGGATTTCGATGCGGGTTTTTTAATAGATAAAGTGATTAAAGAGGAAGGTTTATATGCTTATATGTATGCATATCCATGCGAAGCTGGGGCGGACCGCTAGTAATAACATAAAACTATTTTATACATTACTATCTGTCCCGGCAAACTTCGTTTTACCCATTTAGTTTGTTTTGAAAAAATTAAATTAGTTTTCCCTGTTTACCTCGCAGTCGAACGGGATAGAAGATATCCTATGTCCACCTAGATCAGAGCTACCTTCCCGTCATTTTTTAGCAAAATTGCTTCAGCCGTTCTTAAGTTATAGATGATGTTACTAACACTACTTTATTTTATATGTATAGATTAGTAATTTGTAATGTCCAAAGTAACAAATTAGTTAAAGCAAGTATTAAAGTTTGATTAAGATGAATTAGAATAAGTTTATGACATGTTTTGAAAGTCAGATATTTTACACAATTTACATTTATAATCTGTAATATTTAAATTCTAAACTAACATGTCAGCAAAGACAAAATTAAGTTAACCCTTGGGATGATCGTAGGACACAAACGGATAAACACAATAGGACAAGTTAAATAAAAATTCTCTATATCTCTGAATTTGGGTGTTTAATAAACTTACCGTATCTATGTATTTTTGAACCCCCGTTGGAAAACCAGGGATGTAACTTGATGTAAGATGTAACGCTTCATAAGTTTTGAAGGGATGAATCGATTTTGATGCAGTTTTTTTGTTTAGCGTTGTACGTATTAATATAATTGGCTAACAACCGAGTACAAAAGTAAATTTCGAGTTTGGGGTTTGATTCCGATAATGGTATTTAGTAGATCTCTGTAATCTAGTAGTTCCGAATACTTGAAAATGATTTGAAATGAAGTTTCGCATTCGATGCCCAAGTTAGTTAATTCACCTTCGGCTGATCGTAGCCTATTTCTGTGGTTGTATCTCTGCCTAACTGGTACCTCTAGACGCGTGTGTGATATTTACTTATGATATTTAAAATCTACAACATAATTGACCAATTTAAGCAAGTATTACAACCAAACTTACAACGATATAGTTACGCAGGTTCTATTTACCAAACTAAACAGCCATATTGTCGATGGCAAATGACAGATAAGAATTGAGATCTGTCAAACGTATGTCACAGATAAGATAAGAGGTATGCGTATTCGCACCTGTAATGTGATAAACTAGGCCGAAGAGCATACGGGTAATCGACCCAAAAACATTTTTTAACCAAATGTGTAACGATAAAGATAGGTAATATTACCCAAATGTGAAAAAAGGTTTTTTTTAAGTATTTATTTTCCTTCTAGAGTTAGAGTAGGTTTTAAGCACTCAAACGGACCAAGGCTTATAGCACTGTCACCATAGCATAAGTGTTCGCCGTTACTTGTGTCCTAAAAGAATAAAACAAAGCGGCCAAGTGCGATTAAGACTCGCTCATGAAGGGTTCCGTAGCAGTAAGACACAAAACAATATAAAAGTTCTTGGAGTTACTTACTAGATCTCGTTCAAACCAATTTTTAGTGAAAGTTTAGATGGAAGTTATACATCATAATTATATTATTTCATTAGAATCAGAATCAGTAAAAATCTTTATTCACTTGAACCATACATATAGTATTTGTGCGCATCGACATTTTTTTTAACTACCACCGGATCGGAACGCGGCCACACACTGAGAAGATCCGTATCCGTATAGTTTTATCATTCTCAATATCATATCATTCGCATAATTTTAGAAGTTACAGGACACCACCAAGTTGTAAATGCTTCTCGTGCTAACAATTTAGTTTAGTAAAAAAAATTAGAAAGTCTCAATATTTTTTTACCTCAATATGTTTGAAGACTTATCCATAGATACCCCAAATGTATTTGTTTAAAAGTAAAGTAAAGTATCATCACGCCCATATCCCCGTAGACAGTGGCACAACCCATGACTAGCCGAAGACACTAAGTCCCACAGTGTGATAGGTGGCAATCGCCTACCGGGCACATATCCAATCCCCAATTGGAAAATCCAAATTTTCTTTTTGTTGCCCGACCCGGGATTCGAACCCGGGACCTCATGCAGCCAAGTCCAACACCTGAATCGCTAGACCACAGAGGGGCTATGACGTATGGGTTTGATAAAAAAATTGAATTTCGGTTCTAAGTATGGGGAACTCCACAACATTTATCGTTTTTCTTTACTATTGTTAAAAGAAAAAAAACCGGAAAACTTTTTATATTTTATTTTCCAAGTTTCATCAGTATGGTTCTTGTAGTATTGCAAAAAAAATGGATGTGACATATGGACGGACATACATGACGAATCTATAAGGGTTCCGTTTCTTGGCCTTTGTCTCCGGAACCCTAAAAAAGAAAGATTTTCGCTAAAATTTTGTATATACGTAGCTCCGATGCATAATCGCCTATGTGATCTAGCGGTTTGGTTGTTTAGGTAGCGGGTTCATTTTCCGGGTCGGGCTACAAAAAAAAAGAAAATATATATTTTCGATTTTCTAATAAAACTGACGTTGCTCGGAATTGGATATGCACCCGGTTGGCGATAGGAATCCTGCCTATCACATAAAGGGCCATAGTGCCTTCTGTTAGTCGTGAGTGCCCTGATTGTGCCTCTGCCTACCTCTCTCGAGAATATTGGCGTGAAGAAACTAAGGAGTAAAATAGAGAATAAGAGTTTGTGTAAAAGACGACCCCTCTCAAAGTTTGGAACTTTAAATCGTGTTTAAATTAGATAAAAAAATATTGCCGTAAAACACAGGAAAAAAGACTTAGATAAAAGATAGTCTAAAGGAACTTTCAGATATCGTTGTATAGAGATTTTTGCAGGTGCACTTTTTTACTGTTTTTTTATATTTCAGTGCACTAATTTCTGGATTTACCAGTCTAATAACAAATGCTTTGCTTCTTAAGAGTACAAGCCAAGGTACTTAAGTGTGAAGGGTGTTTTAACATTACGCTACGACCTTTACCTGAGATATAGAGGAACAGGTATACTCATAAACACTTTATTTTCTATTTTTTCATCGCAATGCAGTAACCTTGTGACCTTTATAATGCATATTAAAAAATTGACCTTCGACATACAAAACTCAACTTTAAAACTATAATATAGAACCTAAAATAGTTCAACCAAGTGTTTTTCATACAAAACATTTGTAAGCATTTAAAATTAGACCTTATCGTGTATGGGAGAAGGTTCAAGATATATTCCATTCATGACAGATGGGATTTATAATGCGATCAATTTTGAGCCTTATCACTTGAAGTTAAGACATAGTTTAGTTTGTAACTTTCCATAGCGCAATGCCGTAATGACGTCGCACTGCGTACGAGAAATAGGTTAGTAGGTAGCCAATATAACTTGACCTCTCAGCCATAAATAAAGTGACGTAGCGGAGTGTTTTGTTATGCTGGTGTTTGGCCTCTTGATATCGATGTTTGAAGTAAGGTTTTAGGGGCGTTTTTATTGAGATCTTCACGACATTTAATTATACAGGGTAGGCAGAGCGAAGAGCATACCACATTGTTTTATGTGCATACAGTATTTTTTACATTTTGTCAGTAACGGTAAATATGTATACCTATGTAGAAGAAAGTTGAGTTTGTTACAACATTTTTTAACTCGAGATCTGCTGGACCAATTTTCATGGTTTTTGATTCGTTGGATTTGTCTTCGCCCCGAATAGCAGTTAATTCGAAAATATGAAAGATGAATCAGTCATGATAGTTAAAACGATTAGGCTAAAAATTGTTGGAGAGGTAGCTTAGAACCGGGAGAAGGACATGGAGTACATTTTATTAGAGATGTCACGAATATTCGGCAACTATTCGTTATTCGGCCTATTCGGCCACTTTTTTTGCTATTCGGTATTCGGCCGAATAATAGGTACTATTCGGCCGAATACCGAATACCAAACCATGTAAAAAAGACAAGCATATTACTCAAAATTATGTATTTATTTCCAAAATTACAACACTTAAGTAATTAAAATTAACCAAGGGTAAGTTATGATGAATAAAAACAAGCTTTTCAGCATTTCTTGGTAGCAAACGATTACGCTTTTCATCGTAAATGATACCAGCCTCAGAAAATAACCTTTCACTATACACGCTACTTCCAGGAGAAGAAAGATACACTTTAGCAAATTTCGAAAGGTTTGGGTATTGTTTTTCGTTTGCGAACCACCATTTGTAAGGGTCGGCCTTCCGATCTAAGCGAACTGTTTTCATATAAAAATCCAACTCGTTTGCCACAGCATTCTTCTCCATGTCCTCTTCATCATTAACATTTCGCATATTATCTGTTGCGACTTCCTCAAAGCAGTTCCAAAAACTGTCATGTATTTCAATAGTCCTATCATTTTCATTCAAGATTCTTTTTACGAAGTGGAAAAGAATCGTCATCGGTACTACTAGATTCATCACAACTTTTTTTCAGAGCTTCTAGAAGAATTGTTTGTCTTGCTCTTTCTGCTTGAACCAATCCCAGAAAACTCGTTTTGAAGCGAGGATCCAGAAAAGTAGCTACAAGATATTTGTTTTTGTCATCGAAGCTGAATCGCCTTTCAAGCTCGGCTTGCAGTGAAGATCTCATTGTTACTAAATTTGGTACTTTCTCAGCTGTCTCTGCTTTTCCCAGATATTTTAATAAAGTTACTGCATGTGGAATCACCTCAGAGATGCAAGAGATACCTGAGCTGGTTATTTTTGTAATCTCTTCGAATGGTTTGAGAAGTTTGATACATTGTTCCAATAGTTCCCATTGTGCATTTTATCCCTTACACTAGGAAAAACGACATTTTAGCCTTTCCGATACAAACTGAACTGAACTAAAGTTCGCCGGAACAGCTAGTAAAATCTATTTAGGTTTTAATAGGCCACGGTCGTCTGTTACCATCATTAGGTGTGATTTATTTGCTGACCTCTAACATTAAAAAAATTGCTGACCTCTAACATAAAAAAGTAAAGATATTTTCTAATAACCAGAAGAACAAACAAAAATGCAGTACTAAAGGCTCGAATAGAAACGACTTGCGTTTCATAGAAAACAATGACAATAATTTATTTATCTCAAGTACAATTCTTGCTAAAGGTCAAACAATTAAAAGTAATACATTGTTATGTAAAAAGTGACCTCTGTCCGTTACTTCGCGACATATTATTTTGAATTAGCTATTTTTCATAGACCTATGTATATGTCTACACTGTTTTATCAAAGGTTACATACATACATATCTTCACGCCAAGTCACTTACGGGGTAGGCAGAGAGTATCGAGTGCCAGACCTCACGATCCTGACAAACCTGTCTTGCTTCCTTCACATTCATTACCCTTTTCATACAAACACGCCGGTTTCGGAGACTCTTGACACCACCCTCGGATAATATCCGATTGATCTGATCGTGAAATGTCAGCCTTGGTTTCCCCGGGTACCTACATCCATCCACATTCGCATTGTATATCTACTTTGTCAATCTTTCATCTGTCATTCTTTCCACATGTCTGAACCAGCGGAGCATGCCCTTTCGCATTTTAACACCAACACTTTCTTTCAATCCCACTCTTTCTCGGATCTCGCTGTTACGAATGCGGTCAGCGAGCGTTACACCACAGATTTTCCGTAGTGCTCTCATTTCGACCGCATTTATCCTACTTTCATGATCTTTCTGACATACCCAACTCTCGCTTCCATACAATAACGTTGGGATAAGCACAGAATTATGCAAAGCGAGTCTAGCTTTTTGACTCAAAACCTCGCAATGACCGATTTTCTTCCTTGACACGTATTATATATTACACGTATTATATTCACGTATTAAAGGACCACCTTTGGTTACAGGAACGAAGCGGGCTGGACAACATGCGATCTCTGGAACACTATCTAACAGATATCATGAGAGCTGACTCCTCAGATCACATGAAAGGTAATTCTAGAGGATAAACTTTTTTTTAATTGACCGAGAGGTTTTTGCAACTTCACCAAACTTTGCGGAAGAGCCAGCTTGAGACATCATTATTTATAAAGGTGGGATTTTCTACAACGCCAACAATTAGATTGCCTCAGATTTTTTTGAATTATTGCGTTCGAAATTTTTTCCAAAGGAAATTCCGTAACAAAATTTCTAATGTTTTTTGGAGGGCCTTAGAGCAGCGTTTCCCAAACTCCGGGTCGCGACCTGGTACAGGCCATTCAAATTAAATAAAGGGCCACAACATAAAATAACGATCGACAGAGACAAGAAAACTGCAAACTCTTCCATTACATCTCACCGTGGCGTATCTCCGTCAATCATAGCGGAATATCTATGTCTCTCGGGCAGTTTAAACGGGTTTTTTGCAGCGTGATTTAAAGTTCACAAAGTTGTTAGTGTAAAAATGTACGTAAAATAACCTAATGGATGCAGTTTGTGCTTAAGTTTAAAGTAGGTCACGAAGGGGCATCTTGACAATTATCGGGCATGAAAGAACAATGTTGGGGAAACGCTGCCTTAGTGTTCTGATGACGGGTTTGACTCCCCCTTGGCTCGCCAATTGTTTGATGCCGGACGGAAAGAGGTCTCAGTTGAGGATGTATGTTTGCGTAAGACCTACAATTTACAGGATCTGAAAAAACGTGAGGGGTCTTCTAAGCTTGGTGGTGAAATCAGCAGGCGTCAATTATTCGGCCACTGGTGCCAACACAATAAACTTGCATGTCCTTTTACTTAACTGGTTAATATTACTATGAATATTTTTAATATAGCAGTTCAGGTGGCAAATATTGCCAATATGACCAATTTTAGAGGCCTTAAAACGGGAATTTTCTTTTAATAATTAACAGGTTTTATGACCGTCTATTCGAATTATAATTATAATCTATAAATATAAAAACAAATCCCCATTTCGCGTGGTCGTCGCAACACACTTGAACGGATTAACGAATTTTTCTAGTTCTTTTTGTGTCGTATTGGGTATTATCAGGAGAAGGATCATGTGAAGAGAAAAACCTTGATAGTAGGGAAAAAACCAGGGATAGTAGAAACAAAAAAAAACTTCAATTTCGTTCATACAAACTGTTAGTAGGTGTTAATGACAAGCAATACGGAATTGGCCAGGGCCAGTAATAAAAATGTTTATTAAACTAGCTGACAGCTTATGACAGTAGATATAGAAAAAAAAAATTGTTTTCACTTATTTTCTGAATCTTATTCCTAATCAAAGATGAACAATAATAATTGATTCTCCATACAAATTGCTTCCTCATGCAGAAAAACTGCATTTAATCTTGTAGCAGCCTACGTTTAATCTTGAATCTTCAAGCAAATTAAAGGAAAATTTTGTGAAATCATAAAAGACAGATAAACTATCACATTCACGATATTAACACACAACATTTTTTTTAAGAAAGGAACTTTCAAATAATACTCTACATTCTAGATTTTAAGTTATTGGTCACTTTACTTGAGTGTTGTTTGTCTGTAATTTTTAACTACAAAACTTCTGTAAAGTACATACAACAAAAAAAAAGAATCAATAAAATCAGACTACGCTTTAATGAGTTATAGCCCAATTTACGTAACGACCTTTACCCCTCTCCCACAGGCACCAGTTTAGTAAGCGGGATAGTCAGAATCAAAAGAAACTTTATTGACGTGAATAAAGTGCAAGTGGTGCTTATGCGCGTCGACATTTTTTAAACTACGACCGGATCGGAATCGCGGCCACACGCCGAGAACAAACAAATCAGCAAAAGAAATTCAGTGGACTTGTCTTTTTTCAATACTTATAGAAAGTATAACAAATTACATTACAAATTGCAGTGCGAGATTCTCTATTTCCAAGGATGTTCGTCTTCCAAATACTCTGAAACCTTATGATATCCTTTCTAAAAAGCATCCTATAACCTTTCTCTGATCCTAGAGAGCTCAAATTTTGTTGCGACGGGGTCAGTGAATTCGGCGTGAATCGCGATAATAAAAATAAATAAATATCCCTGGACAATCACATAAATTGAATCTAACCCCAAAGTAAGCAAGTTATGTGTCTGTGTTATGGGTGTTAGTCAACGATAATAATAATATATATAAATACTTAAATAGATACCAGAATAAATTTAATAAACACCCAGACCCGGAAATGCAGACGTCTAATTGTTCATCATACAAATGCCTGCCCCCATCGGAATCGAGCCCGAGCCTCGCGGTTGGTCGATGTAATTAGGCGAGTACGCTAGCTACTCGACCAGCGAGGCGGTCAAATAAAAATAATACGTATAAAAATTCTGAAAATGTTAAAAAAGTGTTCTTCACCTGCTTTTTAGTCGCCTAGTTCTAATTATAGCACATTAATAAGGACTTTCATACAAATTTGCAAGCCCCATTTCCAAATTTCCGTCCTTAATGGGTGTGTACTCACCAAATTTCATGGCTGTATTTTTAATAGTTTTTGCGCGGCGAGGATGAATCTGTCAAACATGACTTTGTATTTTATAAGTATGGATGTATAGATCAATGTACAAAATGAACTCATCTACAGTCAATCCCAAACCGGGCAAGTTGCTGCTAAACACTCTACCATCTCTACCATCAGTGGATTTGGTGAAAATAAAAATAACTACGTTAAAAAACCGTCTTAAAAACTAAAAAGTAAAAAATTTAAAGATTTAATATTAATTATATACTACCTACTATTTATATGTGACATCTATACTAATATTATAAAGCTGAAGAGTTTGTTTTTTTGAACGTGCTAATCTCAGAAACCACTTGTCCTATTTGAAAAATTCTTTCAATGTTAGATAGCCCATTTAACGAGGAAGGCTATAGGCTATATTCTACGTGGTTGAAGTCGCAGGCGAAAGCTAGTTCATTAATAGGTTTGAAGCCGGTACCAAGCTTTAAGCTGATAGTTATATTGTAAGTATCAAATTAGTTTAGCACCGCCTTTAGACCTATTAGTAAATAGCACATAAATAATATTAAATATTTGTTATTTTTTAGTTTTTAGTTTAGACGTCGGTTTTTTAGTCGCTTTTTATTGATTAACTATTTCTGATATGATTTATTTTAATAAAAATAAACATCGGGTTAGGTTAGGTTAAGTTAGAATGTAGATAAAAAAATGCTAATAAAATAAAAACTAAATAATCCTGACTGAATCAAATTTTTATAAACCTCGGAGAAATCGGTGTACATACATAAAAAAAGAACCGGCCGAATTGAGAACCTCCTCCTTTTTTTCAAAACGGTTAATAAAATGAAAATATTTTACTCAGCAGACCCAGATCAATACGGGGCAATCCTAAAAAAGTAGAATGTCTTACTCCAATATCTAATCTGTCTCTCAGTTTAAATAGTGTAGTTTTTGGTTTATATGTGCAACAACGCCATTAAAAGTTGTAAGTATTTAAATTGACATTAGAATAGAGCATGCATTCTTGATACACGCTTCCGCATTTAGTAAGGATAAATAGATAATGTTTAAAACTTTATGGTTATTGTAATTAACATTATGTTTTTGTATGTAAAATACATATTTTATCATAATTTACAAGGTTGCATTTGTCAAGGATGATAGGAAACAAAATAAGAAACACACATTCAAGAAATGTCATAACTTTTACTAGGCCTTACCTATTCCTGCCGCTACAACGTAATCCGGTTAGGAGGGTAAGGTAGCCGGTAAACTTACTATTGCTCGAGGCCTGACATCCCGGCCTCAGGTTGGCAACGCACCATTACCATCTTTGTTGTCTCTAGGCGTCGTGAATTTCTTACCTCCAGGAAAACCGTCTGCTTGTTTGCCTTCCAACATCATAAAAAAACAACGTGAATATATTCTAATTTAATGAATCTACTCCTACATTAAACCGTAACCGTAATGTTAAATATTCTATAAAAATAAATCAACAACGGTCCAGCCATTTCAGAGATTAGCCGGAACAAAAAAAAACAGACCGAAATTGTAAAAAATGTTATTTTTGTATTACAAACAGAGATTTTCTTTTCTTGTATAGACTATAATATGTATATTATTTTTATTTATTTCTAGACACAACATGTAAAGCATTCGAAACCTTTATCATGCGCTATTATAAGTAACGTTCAGTAATAAAATACATAACAACACATGAACAAAATAAATAGGAAATTACATATAAATAAACATCTTATGAAAAGTTGTACAAATTGAATCAAATCTAAAAGTAAGCAAGACTTTAAAAAGTAAATTAGTATATTGTTATCTTATGAGTGCTAGTAAATACACTGGTAGTAGAGTGCTGTGCAGCAGTGTGCTGGATAGGGATCAACCGCATTACATATTCTATAAATTTTAAAGAAAGAAAAAAAAATTTCGCCCCAGACAGAATTTGAACCTGTAACCTTTCGTCTCAAGCCGACGAATGCTTTAACCAATTGAGCTACTGACCGCGTTAACGGGTTAGAAAGGAATTAAAAATTTCGCCACGGGACTTGAATCCTCAGTAGCTCAATTGGTTAAAGCATTCGTCGGCTTGAGACGAAAGGTTACAGGTTCAAATCCTGTCTGGGGCGAAATATTTTCTTTCTTTAAAATTTATAGAATATTATCCCAAGCACAGGGCAAGTGCTAAAATAAAAATACGTCGCGTCGACACGTGAGACATGATTATCTCTTACCACCAGGAGAGACTTGCACAATAGGCCGTCCATGAAGCGTCATTACAAAAACGCACCTATTACATCTATGGTGTGTTGATGTATATGTTATAGGTGTGCCGACATGCGAGACATGGTTATCTCTTACCATCAGAAGAGCCACGTGCTTGTTCTCTGACTCACTAAAGTTTAAGAGATCATTTAAAAAACATCCAGACCCAAAAATATAGACATTTAAATGTTTATCGCACTAAGGGTTGCCCCAGTCTGAAATCGAACGAGCACCTCGCCGGTGGTCGTTGGCGTTTCTAACCTCAAGGTTTCAACCTAACGTTTTTTACAAAAAAAAATATTATTTATACATTATAATAATTAATTTAAAGATATTAGTTAACTATTTTGCAATATTCATTTTTATTCCTTCCCCCATCACCAGCATAAAATCAGTAGTCGCCATAATTGCTCCTGATTTGAAGAGTAAAGTAGCCGGTAAACTTACGAAAGAGGCTAACAATCTCAACCTAAAGTCAGCAATGCACCATTGTCAATTGTGCGTTTTCTGATAGTAAAATATATACTATTTTACTATCAGAAAATCGGTACAATTTCCTGAGTTAGACATCAAATAGTAAAAACCCATTTAAAATTAACCAGCTTATTATTAAAAACAAACAAACAGGTAAATCAACGCATTTTAAAACAGAAAAAGAATTTCGTCTCAGAAAACTCATGTACAGGTAGGAGCATATTTGTTGATAGTTTCGAGTACGGAACCTAAAAAGCATAATATAATAAAGTTAACAATAAAAAATGTGTAACGTTTTACCTTCGCACTGTACCTAGTTAGTGCTTATGTTACAAAATGCCGGAAAACATAGATATAGAAATATTGCCAGAGCACTAGAATTGACATTATCAATACCTATTGCGGATTGTCATTGACGCCATTTTAGAATAGACTAGCGGCTCAGATAAAGTATCTCTGAGACTAGCGGACATAACACAGCAAAATAAAATATAAAAAATCAATTGAAAAAAGTTTCAATATGACAGTACAACCCCCATCTGAAAATAATTTCAATTTGTCAGTAAAATATCCAATAACAAAACGGTCCGTCATTTATTGAATTCATTTGTTACATTAAAGAAGGACCGATTTTATGCAAATTTCACATAAACCATCTACTAAATAGACCGAACAACGCCTAAACATTTGGTTAGGATAGGTGAGCCCGCTCTTGAGTTATAAAATTACAACAACCGTATTAAGATACTGAAGATGTAGCGATAATAGATTTCCTCTTCGTGTATATGACGAAACATCGGGAGAACTGCTCGGTTAACTTGCCTCCCTACACATTTTAGTTCCTTGTTCCTTCAGGGATCGACGTGAAAACTCAATTTTTTACGTTTTTCTTCCTTTTCTTCTTATCATTGAGACGAAGCTCATAGATATCCCTGGCACTATAAAGTAGTATCCAGTGGTAGTTTAGGCAAATCATAGGTTGTCAGCTGATAGTTTAAGCTAAGATATGCAGTCATTATTATATCCTAATTTCCTTTCAACTGGAGTCATGGACTCTCCCTTCAGATCCTTTCAAGGACGCGACTAAGAAACATATAAATTACTATATTCATATACAAGTAGATTATTCATAAATATTTTTAGAATTTTTTTATATGTCTATTTTAGCAGTGTGTCTAAAAACTGCTCTCGTAAAGATTTAACATGTCCGTTTGTCTGTTCAAAAATGTTTATATTATGGGAGGTTAAAGAAGTAATGGCCCCTCGTACATTGAAATTAGTTTTTTTTATGTAGACAAGTTTATAAAAATGACAATGAGGTCTGGTCTTAAAGACCTCAAAATAATTATTAAATAATTATTTTCATTTCATACAATGGATTGTACTGTAAAAAATGAAACCGATTATCATATATAGTGTTAAATGAAATCTCTTGTGTAAAAGCACAACGATCGTTTGAAAAATGCGGACATCATGGAATTTTACCTAGTGCTGATGACGAAGAGTATAAACACTCCCTTCAAATCGCGGATTTTTTAAAAGCTGGGGCTACGTCGGTAATTACCACGCTCTTCCATAACTACGCTACGGCCTAGGGCTAAACTCCGCTCACTTGTGCCGCGATATTAGAATCTAGCTCCGTGCTGCGGTTGCGTAATGAACATTGAGCTACCTTTTGTGCGCCTGCGCCGACCTTGGCTCTGTTTTGTTATACCTAGCGGCTACTGAAAAATACTGCATCCGTGGCAAACTCCTCGTGAACACACTAGATATAGAACTTTTTTGTCGTCGGCACTTGTTGGAATTCATTTCAATATATATTTTAATAACCGACTCGGAAAAGAGGTGTTTTTATGACAATTAATTTCTAATTCGTAAATTGCTTATGAAAATTCTTCTTTTATTTAAGAAAGCGTACTTCTGAGATAAACTCATTGTTGCTAATCAGTCAAAAGAATTTTATTATAATTAAATTAATAGGTATATTACTTTGGGTATTTCCCTGGTATTCCAAATACCCAAAGTAATATACCCAAGTTTTGTGCACTTAGAAGATTAATATTGAAATCCGACTCGGTGTTTGCAGTTTTAATGAACTAAAAAAATTAAATAAAATCATTGTGATCTAACAGTCCGGAGTTGAAATTGACTTCATGAGGTCCCGGATTATATTCCCGGTTCGGCCAACAGGAAGAAGTTATTATTTTTTCTATTTTATTTCATATCTATTTTTTTATTTTACATCAATTGCTCGCTAAAACTCGAGAACGGCTGAACCGATTTCGCTAATTTTGGTTTTCAATTATTTGTTCAAGTCCAGGGAAGGTTTAAAAGATAAGAAAACAGAATGGATGGAACTAATTTCGCCAGGAAAGCTAGTTTTCTTCTAAAAACAAAGTAGGCCGGGTATTGGGTACCATTATCACATTGCAGGACTTTGTGTCATTGGCTAGTTATGGGTGCCCTTGTTTAACTCCAACCTACCGCTTCGGGGATACGGGCGTAAACATACTATTATTCAAACAACACTTGTACTTATCATCCAGTGGTATATTACCTTACTTTTTATCCAGTGAGGAAGGAATATGTGTTTTGTGCGTTTTATAGGTAACAGATTTTTTTGCACATTAAGATCCCAAACGGATTTTCTCATAGTAGGAACGACACGCTGCGTTGCCAACTCGAGAATGAGATCATACTGAGATATTAAGCCTATTGTGTTAGTAACTTTACTGGCTATACTCCAAATCGGGCCACAACTATGACAGCACTAATCCTGTACTAAAACTGTAATAAAATTAATCACAAATAAATAAACACAGCCTTTTGAGCTATGATCCGTATTTTTGGATGCATCTGCATGATGATAAATTTTGTTCGAAAGCTAAGTCTAGTTGTAGGTTACTTGCTCCTGTTACTTTAGGATTTCTAAACTTATAAATAAGAACCTCTTTGGTATTATCGCCTATGAAGTATCGCGGTCGTGGAATTGTTATAAGTTTGAAATGTCTGAGTGTGTGTGTGTGTGTGTCAGTATAATGGTGGTTCTACGAAAATTGTTAATTTTACATTATAAAAATGCGAAGTTGTGTCAGATTTTGTTTGCGCATAACCTATCCATACTAAACGGATGAACCGATTTTGATGAAATTTGATATTCATATAGGTACACATCCAAATTCAGGCATAGGTTCTTTTTTTCAAAAACCCCAAGGACTGACATAGTTAATAAAATATTGTATGAAAGTTGCAACTATTTCACACATTGTCACACCCAAAAAGAAGTAGGACCTACACATAATTGAAATTAATGTGTTTCAAGAACAATTATTTAGACGGAATAAGTTATGTTTTTAAATATTCTTAAATTGTAAATAACTTTTGATACCCGACTTTAAAAACTTCAATATTTTGATGTAAAATATTTGCTGACTTATTATTAAAAAATATTCAACGGGCTTCAAAACTTTTTGAGTCCGCGTCTGCCAAAGGTTTTTCCTCACTGTGCAAATTGATCTAAATTGAAAAATAGGATATGTGAAGAAGGGTACATGTCAATCTTTCACAGGTGAAGCCGCGTGTTACAACTTGTAAAAGTATAGATTACAGACCCTTCAATTTCATTTTTCAATTTCATTCAATTTCATTCATTTCATTTTTCATTTTCATTTTCATTTCATTTCATTTTCATTCATTTCTTCAATTTCATTTCATATTATATTCTATATAGGTATTTATATTCTGTATCACATATTTTTATGTTAACCCTTCAAGTACCTAGCCATAACTGAATTTCAGAGCTCAAAATAAATTTAGTAGTTTTGGATCGGATTTTCGGTTTTCTTATTCTGTATGATATAAAATATCAAACAAATATACTGCTTTTCTGGTAGTGACAAAAATAGTAGTAAGAGAAACAAAATATGTTACTAGTACTTCGCTATTTTATGGTCGTGTTGTTAAGAAACAGGTGCAAGTTTAGTGGCTGTCGTATCACAATATGTAACATGTTAATGACGAGCAACAACCCAATACAGAACAATCGAATTTGTAGAAAATCCATAAGTACATCCATCCCTTAATCAATAAAAATCTTATTAAAATTAGTCAAGTTGATTTCATGTTTCAAACAAACAATAAATAAAAAATGTGTTCTTTAGTCGTCGCTATAGCCTTTCTCATTTTTTTGAATTGCTTTAGCTTAAGTACCTTTTGTACCCAGCGCTTTTGCAATTATTATATAAAAAAAATATGATATTATGTATATATTAGGATTACACTTTGAAAACAGACTGAAACTTTCAACTCTTGACATTTAGCTTGGCTTGCACAACTGTACGTAGTTAAAAATAACCTCAATCATAGACTAAAATCATCACAGCCCTACACCTCGTGACTCTATCTACAGTAGAATTTCCATATAACCCTACCAATTCAAGAAACCTCAAATCCAGTACAAAACACAATTGATTTTGTGATATTTAATTTGTACGGACTACGATAGCAGATTACACTGTTAATTGATGAGGGTACACAAATACTTATTAGTAAGAGAGATGGAATAGTGTTTTTAAATTGTTGGTTTATACCTAGCACGCGATTACAGATACGGTTAGCAGACGACGGCCTGTCAGTTGAAAATCCATGCCCGTCTTTGACGCATGCGCGTTTAGAAACAAAAATAGTAGTAGAGTCGTGCTGAAGCTATTTTTAAACAAAAAATATTATGCATTCGTTTTTGAGTGTAGTGAACTGTTTAGTGTTATAAACGTTTTGAAAGTGGAAAAATTGGGAATTTCTACAAGTAATGCATTTATTACGATTTTTTTAAATACAATGACACCTACTCTTACATAAAATGTGAATTTCAATTTAATTGTTTATTACTTAGAATTAAATAAGGTTATTTTTTGTTTTGGTTGTATAATAAAATGAGTAGTTCTCTTGGTTTGGGCCATGTGATATAATTTGTGATGAACCCATTTTGATGAAACACATCCTATTCTATTTTTGGCGAAACTGCTGAGTTAAGAATGTAGGTATTGTGATTTTTTTTAATTAGCCTGAATGTTTAGAGTTTGTCAATTGTCGTTTTTTAAAAAAGATACATAAATTTAAGTATTCTTTGCACACAGAGCCGCTAGACATAATTAAGTTTGTATTTTTTAGTCTAAAAAATGCTCTACCGTTTTTGGTAAAGCATTTACCTACCAAGCAAAAGGTAACCGATAGGTGTTATAAAATCTTGCAGAGAAATTACTAAAAAGCTTTACAATCTAATAAAATAAACAATACATTGTAGGTTTTTTATATTTTGCTTTGCGGTCATTTCGAGACCAATTTTGATCGGGTTTTCACAATTCAATTATTGGACTTCTCTTCACTTAAATCTAAGCAATATTTCATCAAAATTGCTCCAATATGAAAAATGTAGTAAGAAAAGGAAACAAAAAATCAAAAACCGAAAATTTTGGAAAAACGGAAATCGTCGATTTTAAAAATCTCAACGGTATCGTCACAAGGAACTCCTAATTTAAGAAAACAATATTTTAAAAATCTTCCCGAACCACAGTAAAACTACATAGTTAAGACCCGTCTCAGCTATTAATTTAAAAATTAATGACAAAAATATTTTTTTGAAAACTAAAATAAATCTGGTTCCAATTGTACGTTCCCGGGTTAAGTTTAAAAATGTGATAACTTACCTATCAAATATATACTGATTTAACCTAAGTTAGAAATTTACTAAGGGGTAAAAAAATTTCTTTCCTTAAAATATTGTTCCTTCTTTATTTTTTTTAAATTTGTAAAACAGCTCCCTTTTCCGACCTCCCTCCAATATTTTTTTTTATCATAAATTGAGATCTAAGCTATTATATCTTTTAAGTTGGATCAAACTGCACACGGTATGCGAATTCGATTGAAATCGGTTTAGTAGTTTAGGAGTCCATCGCGGACAAACCCACATTTAACTCACAAACGTACTGGCGGTTTAAATAATGTGCGTTAAAACAATATAACGAGTAAGAATAAAGAAACATAAGCATATAGATTGACATTCCATGACCAAATCGCTCAGATATTACCCAAGAGTGGTGAATAAGAGAGAAGATAAAATGAGAAGATTTATGCATTCTGACACTTTGCACTCTATGATCTCTGCTCACCTTGCAAAGAACTTGGCGTGAAAATATTATGACATGTTTGGAAAGCCAAGAAGCAGACGGATTTCCTGATGGTAAAAAATTTACGCTGCCTAGAGACACCAAAAGTGGTAATGATGCGTTGCCAACCTGAGGCCGGAATGTTAGGCCTCGAGCAAAAGTAAGTTTACCAGCTACCTGAACCTCGGAACCGGAACATGTTAAACGGCAAAAACTGACGTTATGGCGACAGGAATAGGTAAGTGCTAAGGCGGTGGTACCAATCTGTGCGAGTCGCTGCGAAACTCTACCACCTAGTCAAATGTCACGGTGCTAGTGACGGTAAGCCCATGTTCGCCTCTTAATAACTGCCTGGCTGGAAGGTAGATAGTCTATTCTGCAAAGGAGCCCGGACCAACACGGGGAAAATGTGTGCGTGTGTGTGTTCCTTATGAGAAAAAATAATTACAATTACAAGAGTAAAACTAAATTTACGGATTAATTTGAGGATACTCGTAGATAAAGGAGCAGTCTCCACATTGACAACACTCAAGTCAAAAATGGGATAGTTTACGGCGATGCTAAGCTTTTTCATAAGTAAGTTTGTTTATTTCTTGTACATCAGTTTGTAGATTTATTTATCTTTTCTTTCCTGCAATAAACAAATTGTTGTAGTTAGTCGGCTTTTTACCAAATTAGGGGAAAACAATAATGTAAGCGAAGTACAACTGCAAAATAGGCATAAATTTCAATAATGATGTCAAGACAAAAATTAAACTTTAAAGTAAAACCTCGGAAGTGGTGTCTTTCAGAACAAAATAAATATTTTTAGAGCTCGGTAAACATATGAGGGAAAATCGATCAATATCTATTAAAAAAAATACGCCCCCTCCTTTTTTCGACACTGTTAAATAGAATATTTTTTAGGGTTTTCACTAATTGACTACCTAAATAGGAGTAATATTTGAAATCTAAGCAGCATTTAACTGACTTTTATTTTCTTAAGATAGACCACGCTTAAGCTTTTACGTAATAGTCTGATTTTGATATTTTTAATGAATAAAGTGTGGTCACATATAAAGCCGTCAGTCATTGTCTTATCCTAACTTTTTTTTATGACATTGGAAGGCAAACAAGCAGACGGATTTCCTGATGGTAAGAAATTCCCACCGCCTAGAGACACCAAAGGTGGTAATGGTGCGTTGCCAACCAGAGGCCGGGATGTTAGGCCTCGAGCAAAATTAAGTTTACCGGCTGCCTTACCCTCCGAACCGGAACACGTCGTGACGTTATGGCGGCAGGAATAAGTAAGGCGGTGGTACCAATCCGGGGGAGTCGCTGCGAAACTCTATCACCTAGTCAGATGTCACGGTGTTAGTGACGGGAAGCCTATGCTCGCCTTTTACGAGCTGCCTGGCAAAGGAAGGCAGATGGTCTATTCTACAAAAAAGCCCGGACCAACACGGGGAACTATTTTTTTTTTTTTCATATTACATGAACTTTCTCCTGACATCTTTGAGTACCAATCCAATCTAAGCCTGACAGTTAAACATATATAACAAATAAAGAATTAGCAAACTTGGTTCTTTTTTTTAACAATGATGCGATGAACAATGGAAATGAAGGTTAATTTTAACTGACTTAAAAAAGGAGGTGTTTATTTTTGATGGTCCTTTTTTAAAAAATGGGTCATGATTTCAAGGTTGTTCCTCCACTAGTTTTATCATGATCCCACAATGATGAGGTAGACGAGATAGATGAAAAATTTATGCACTATTTTAAGTAAGTATATACAACTCAAAAACTACTAGTAGGATGTTTATAAAGTATATGTGGGACCATATCTGAACCATTTGCTATCTTTCGAAAAAATAATTATCAAATCGCTACGTGGTACCCAACGGAATAGTAAGAGTCGGTTTTTGCAGTTTTACTGCGCTTAGTTATTTTATATAAGATAAATTGTTTACTTACGGCCAATATTAATAATCAATCCTAATCCAAAACTTTCTGTCCAAGATTGATATTTTGATCTATTTTTATGTTATCGCTTGCCAAAAACATATCTCCGGACAGGATAAATATGGCAATTAGGTATAGGATAGGCCGGCGGATACGCAGCTATCTAGATTGCTTGAAATCCATTAGATTGAGATATAGGTATAACATTGGCCGTTAGACTATACAATATTGGAGTCAGATTAGAGCAGTTTTGTTGAGATGAAATTATATCAAAATCAATCAAGCAGAAGCAATATCATTAATTGAAATAAAATCGCAGACGCAATTTGACGCTCGAGCGAAGGCGTGGGTGTAGGTTCTTTTGTCGTAATAACAATTATATTGGTGTAAAGATGTGATAATCCCATCGCACACTACTGAAAAAGATTCCACTAGTGAAACAATCAGTAATTTAAGCAATATAAATTACTTATCAAAGTCAGACCACAAAATAAACTCAAGGTCAGACTAAGTAGTACATTGACGTCTATTATACTAGTACGCTATGGTGTTGTTCATTTATTATCTGTGCCTAATAGGTATTCGATTTTATAATAACAGTATCGAGTGTCCACAGATTCCAATCAGCACAGGCCGCGATTCCGATCCGGTGATAGTATATAAAAATGTCGAGCACAATTATCACTTGTATGGTTCATGTGAATAGTCTTTTTTTTATTGTTGTTCAGTATTTAGATTTCGGCGAGGAGACTACAGTGGAGCATTTTTAACCGACTTTCAAAAATACCTTTGACTCCTATTATTTTTTATACGTGTTGATCGATTTCAGCGTCATTTCTGAGGCGATTTCAAAATGTATTTTTTTTTGTTTGAAAGAACATACTTCCGAAGTGATCCCATTGCCACCAAATCCGGATCTGATAATAGAATTTTAAAGAGATGGAGGAAAATACTGTTTTTTTCTATTTATAGATGATAATCTTATTGAAATTAAAGTCATTCTTAAAGATATCAATAAAAAAGTAGGACCTTAAAACATCTTTCAATATTTGACTACTATTACCTACTACTACCTTCCTCTATACCTGACTTGGTTAATTATTACTGACCACCTCGTTAGTATCTAACGCCGGCGAGCAACTGCGAGGTTCGGGTTCGATTCCTGAAGGGAATAGCCTTTTGTCTTATGAACATCTAGATGTCTGCATTTTTAGATCGATTTTTTTATTAAAATTCTTGTGTTATTTATTTAAATATTTCTATGTATAAGTATCGTTGACTAACACCCATAGCAAAGGCCTACAATTAGCTTATTTTACATTGGATTTTAGTTTATGTAATACAGGGATATTAATTTATTACGTTTGTGCTTATCATTATCATTATTTTATTTTATTGATATTGGAAGGCAAACAAGCATACGGATTTCCTGATGGTAGGAAATTCACGCCGCCTAGAGACACCAAAGTTGGTAATAGTGTGTTGCCAACCTGAAACCGGGATATTAGGCCTAGAGTAAAAGCAAGTTCACTGGCTACCTTATCCTTGTACAAACTGGAACACGTCAACATCAAGCGCTGAACGTCAGCGATGGCGACAAGAATAGGTAAAGCGGTGATACCAATCTGGGCGAGTCGCTGCGAAACTCTACCACCTAGTCTGATGACACGGTGCTAGTGACGGTAAGCCTATGCTCGCCTTTTACGAGCTGCTTGTTTGAGAAGTAACCTATGTAAGATGCTAAATATTCCAGACTCAGTTTCGTAGTCAGTCTCGGTGGCAGAGACTAAAAACTTCTCTCAATGGCCTTATCTATTACTGACACTTTAACGTCAGGGCTCGCCATTATCATGTTCAGATTTGCAAACGATTATGAAGATGATACAGGTCAGTCTGACATTGATATCTAAACATTAGCACCTTGTATTGTTTAGAAAAGTAATTATCCATTCGATTCGATTTATATTATGCGTAAAAGTAAACTGAGTACCACATCACATGTTTTAAATATAAAAACATGAAAAGAAACTTAAGTTGGGTTTGTTTTTGTATATAATAATAATAACTATTTATTTCAGACAATAAAATACACCCACATAAATATTTAAGTACAATTTTAGAAAATAAAAATTATAACTTAAGCTTAACATGTCAAAAAAAGTCAAAACAATAATTCAATTAAAATTAAAAGTTACAATAATAAAACAAAACATTAATAACATAAGAAAATAACAATACCATTTAAAAAAATAGACTTTTATAAAATATAATGTTCACAAATTAATAAAAAACAATAATTTAATTTAAATTTAAAAACAGAATAACAAAATGAAACATACACATAAAAAACTTAAAACAACATCAAGATAAGAATACAATTTAAAATTTAATATTTTCGAAAAAACACTGCGTTTATAGCGCTTAAAGCATTTTACATTTTCATTTGATATCCTTGTTGAGTGAGTTTTCAGAAATAATTAATTAATTTTGTTACGGCGGCCATTTTGTATTGACAACAGAACTGATTAAATAAATTACTACATCGCCTTTGTGGCCTAGTGGTCCGGCGTTGGTTTTGTTTTCTTGAGGTCCCAGTTTCGAACCCCAGGTTGGGTAACAAAAGAATATAGAAAATGTGTATTTTCAATTTTCTAATACGAATAACTTCCGGTTGGCAATAGGCTTGCCACCTATCAGACTGTCGAAGTTAATGTGTTTAGCTAGTCGTGGGGCCCTGGTTGTGCCACTGCCTACTTCTTAAGGGATATTGACCTGAAGATACTTACTTTGAGGTAGTCAATAGAAGGGTCTTCCAAATTTAGCTTTCGTGGAAGTTGATTGGTTCAAAATTCATTAACAATATTAGTCCCTAACCAATAAACGAAAAGTTAATTAAAAAATAGTAATATCTTTCTCCCTTTATATTGAAAAACAAAATGTTGAACATTAAAACCAAAGACAATATAATATATACTAATCTCTGGTCAAACTAATTGTTTTTGACAAGTGACTAGATAAATGAACTTTATCCCGATTTTACCTTCCTAATCACAAATATGACAAAAATACACATCGTCTATCCGGGTTTAATATCCGAGTCGAGCAACTTTTTTTTCAATTTTCTACCCAAAACAACGTTGTCAGGGTTGGCGGTTAGCCACTTACCAGATTGTGGGACTCTAAGCAGGTTGCCTGCTATGCCAGTCATGGGTGCCCTATCTATACTTCTTCTTACCAATTTGGAGATACGTGAGTGAAGACACTTAGATACAATTGACGCTGACGGTACGTTGCGTTACAAAGTTGCTTTGGTTCTTGCGTAACTGGTCACGCTACCCTCCAAACTCGGATACGATACTGGCATTGATGTTATAACGTCAAGACAGTGGTACCGATCTGAATTGTAGAACTCTATCACCTAAAGTACTTAAAATAAGAGGCAGATTCAGTTATGTTCAGACCACTTCAAAAGTACGCTTTTTCAAACAAAAACAAAACTCCGGGAGTGCCGGCAGAAGTGAAATCTTGAATATTAACGTTGTGCATTCTTGACATTTTGGAATAGTTTAGTTAATAATTTTGTAGGAATTGCTTCAATTATAAGTATGAAAATACTATCATTTATGTGGTAAAATATAATATTAATTTATTGCACTATAGTATACAAACATGACAACACGAACATTCTCGCAAGCGCCTTGCGCCGTCTTACGAATTTTCACTTAAAAAAAATGTTTAATATCGATTTAGATATGACGGAAATATCCATTAAAGTATCTTCACGGTGTATTCCCAAAGGTGTAGACAGAGGTACAACCATGGCGAATACGAAAAAGATAGAGGTGTTTGGTGGCAAGCTTATTTGCCATCCGACCACAATACTAACCCCGGTCAACGTCGTTTTTATTAAAAACTAGTCGACCTAGCAAACTTCGATCACTTGACATTAACAACTAATAACAGTTTATTTGGAACAATTTTTTTTTCACATTTTCCCAGGTTATTTTTCATATTTTCCCATATTATTGTTCATAAGCGCCTTTTCCTGACAGTAACAAAGTAATACAACAAAAAAATGGTTCTTCTGTTCAGGCGTGATGCGATTACCACGCGAAATGGGAGTTAAATAATATATACTAGTGGTCGCCCCCTGGTCGAAATTTGACAATACTAAATTTTATATCTTTTTGATAAGAAAGCCATTTTCATTTATCAAGACCAGCTGCTTTGATTTCAAACTTCATGAATATACCTAGTTTGTGCGCCATGTTCATACTCCTAGCAATAATATGGCGCAACTGTCGTCGCCGCTTCAACAAGCCATATCAGATCCTAGATTTGGATATATTTATAGGTTGGTCTCGTTTTAGCTTCGCCCGTATAAATTACTGGCTAAGACCACGACTTCGCCCGCGCAGTAATAAATCTTTACTCCTTTCT
>NJDD01007977.1:101623-127836 GCA_002245505.1 Calephelis nemesis | reverse complement strand
TTGTTACTGTCCCCTAAAACATTTGCTAAAAATCAGACATATTTGGCCCTCATCCACTAAATGTTAAAAATAAAACTGCATTTATTCAAATTAAAACACATTTACGATCAGATCAATCGGATATTATCCGAGGGTGGTGTCAAGAGTCTCCGAAACCGGCGTGTTTGTATGAAAAGGGTAATGAATGTGAAGGAAGCAAGACAGGTTTGTCAGGATCGTGAGGTCTGGCACTCGATACTCTCTGCCTACCCCGTAAGGGACTTGGCGTGAAGATATGTATGTATGTAAAACACATTTACGATTAGCTGATTTAGTTCTTGAAAGGCTAACAATAATATTTCATTAGTAACATGAAAAACAAATGTTGTTTTTGGACGTTTCGTAACAAACCTGAACAAAATTTCATCTTTTTGAGAGTTTCATTAATTTTATAAGCTTAATTTCATTAAATATAGATAACAAAAGACCATATTATTCCTAAATATATTTTGGATTTCGAAAACCTATCATAGTTTCATTTATTTTGGATATTGAATATAGTAACAAAACTGACCAATTTATCACACTTGTTGTCTTATTTTATATTTTTTTCCATTAATTAATACAAATAATCAAAAACAAAGTAATATTTCTAAATCAAGAAAAGATTTGCTTTCGAATCCCATTAAAAATATTACAATACATGGATGTGAAATTTTAAAGCATAGTTTTTAACTGTTGTGTCCAATTTTTGAAACTGCTCAGCCCTTAGAATAGGTCACAGACTAGTAAGAGAACTACGAGTTGAATAGGACTTTACGAATTAATAAGAAACATCGATGGTAAAATATCGATATTTTTTAAACTGTATTATCGATATCAAAAACATCCGTATTTCTAACCGATACATCAATGTTGTCTCGATGTTTTAAAGTAAAACATAAGGGTTAACAAGCATTAAAACTGATACAGTACTTATATATTTTTTTAAAATACTCACCTATTAGTCTTTTGCCATTATAGTTGTGCGGAAATTAAGATACAAATAGAGTACTTAATCATAAGTTAAAAATGTAAAAAGCCACCTCGATCACGTTAGATTTTAAAGAAATCCGCCTTAAATTCGGTCTATTTCCTAAAGAGTTATGATGCCACAGACGAACATACACATACACACATAGAAAATGGCGATCACATCAATATTTATGTACCTACTGGAAGTGAACGAAATATCTAACCCCTTTACAGTATTTTGAAAGTATTTTACAAAGCAAATCTTTCGTTTGCTTTCTGCGCTATACCTACCTTTATCGACGTTGCACAAACATCGATATCATTTTCATCCCTACTTGAGAGGTGTTTAGGCTTGATTAAAAATAACATTATTTTATTAAAATCCTGTACAGAACTGAAAGTATGTACCAAAGCGAACTTATTTATGCCATCAATTTATCTAACCGCATCGTTGGTCAATCGACGAACTTCGAAGCTTGGGTTCGGTTCCCGTTAGGGGCAAACGTTTGTATGAAGAACATTTAGATGTCTGCATTTCTGGGTTTGGGTGTATATTTAATTTACTCTGGTGTCTATTTAAGCGTTTTTACGTATTAGCAAAGACTATATTTCTATTCACTAATCTCTGGTAATCGTATCATTGGGTAACACCCAGAACACAAGCATATAATTTACTTTAATTTACTAAATCAGTATGTGTAATTTGACCAGGAAATCATTAATTATTACCTCACCATTTATATTATAAAATCATGATTAAAACAATGTAGTCTAGAATTTTTTTGTCCATCCTCTGAACAGAGTCCAGGCTACACCTTTGCATAGATAATATCATCTATTACTACCTAACACAACGCACTTCGTATCGTCTCAATTTGGTGCCATACTGACAGTAGCGCCATCTACCAGGTCCAATTGTATTGTCAAATCATCCAGGAACCATGTTCTCTACAATCCAGACGAATCTCGACCTCCTGACAACCCTAGTTACACTACTTGACCTAGAATGAAAGTATGAAAGAATGAGCCTTTTACGTTGATCTAATTAGAATAAACATGAGTCTTCAAAATGGCCCCTAGTGTTGATGTATCTGCTGGTATAAACTCGACTGTGTATTAGTCGAATCACGAATGTATGCCTATTAAAGTCAATCAATAAGGGTCAGGTTTGGTCCCCGGTGAAGGCAAGCATTCGTATGACAAAAATATCCAAACTCCTGAAATGAAAATTAAATAAAATATATATTATGTAGGTATTTGATGAATATGTGTGTTAGAAGTTGTTACAAAAACATTTTTATATCTTTTTATACTAACATATCTACTGCTTTCTGTATTTTGTCACGTTTATTTTCTATAAGTTGGTTTCCGAGTTCCAACTCTATTCGTGATCTTTTCGCGGTAGTGGATGGTTAAAAAAAATTGGTATGGTTGTCACATGCGATAGGAAGACATTTCGCCACAACAGTTACCCCGTTCCGCGGGATTAGCAAAATAAGAGCTTATGATACATCTATTATAATGGATTTCCGCAGAGTAACGCTTGATTCAAAATTTTTTATTGAGTTAGTTGTTGTCAGGAAAAAGTTCTCATTAAGTGAAAAATTGTAACAATTGCAGTTAAAATGGGAAAACCAATACTTTATTTTTTCCCACACAAACTGAACACCCGTTTTCGAAGTTCGCCGAGACAGCTAGTAGGTATACACAAAGATACGCGCGATAGACATAACCCTTCTGCAGCTACATTAAATCATTGATAACCTTCACAGTGAAGTTAATAACGGCTTATGCGTTAAACGGAGATAAAAATAGCATTATGACTAATTATTGTCGCTAAATTTAATGTCAGCCAATGTTTAACCTACAGCGATAGGTGGTTTTCAACGTAAAAAAGGAGGAAATTCTCAATCCGACGTGTATGTATGTCTTTATGTTACAGTAGGAACTTTTTTCCGTGACCTCGTACACATGTTTACGTGAGTTTTTGTATTTAGTGAGGGGAACTAAAAATTAAGAGTATAGGGTTATCCTGTATGTCGACCGAACTAGGTATCACTATACAAATTTGTTAGAAAATTCGTTGTAGTTTTTGCGGCAAAAGTGAACAGTCAAACAAGCAACATTTTTTTTTATTTTCAATGAATTCATAAACTCTTTATCACTGTTTTCATAAAATATTTCATGTACGCTTCTGTGGTCTAGTAGTTCAGTTGTTGGACTTGACTGCCTTAGGTTCCCGGGTGCTAATCGCGGGTCGAGTAACAAAAAGAAAATTGGGTTTTTCCAATTCTCTTATAAAAAAAATGTTGTTCGGGATTGGATATGTGCCCGGTTGGCGATAGGCTTTCCCCACCTATCACATTATGGTACTTAGTGTCTCCGGTCTGGTTGTGCCTCTGCCTACCTCTTCGTGGATATGGGCGTGAAGAAAATCTTTTTTCATGTTCAGATCTAGTTTTATATTTTAGAAAATAGTATTTTCATAACCCTTGAAAAACGAAGGGTGTTATAAGTTTAACGTGACTGTAAACGACTTCAATGCGGATTTTTTTTTATTTGAAAGCGTGATTAAGATGATTCTTAGCAATGTTACAAATGTAGGTTTTGTCGGGGGTTCGATAAATGTTTTTAATTTCATGATTATAAATATATTTAATAACGATAACCCGTGATGTTCTACAGAATAGAATGGTTTTGACTTTTTGTAGTATTTTTTGTAGTATTTCACGGCAATTAGTTTAGCGCTTTTGGAATTACATTAATAATACGTATTTTACGGGAAGATTACATGTGTAAATAGAAATAAGACTTTTCTTCCTCGTCACTTGGTGGAATTCCATTGTTTACACACATTTTAGGGTAAACTCTTGTAGTATTCCAGAATACACTCTATTTAACACTTTATGTTATACCATATTGCCAACCGGTTTCACTTTTAACAGCATTGTCAGGGCTTTTTAACTTAAGAAATAAATATGTCTCAGATGATGCTATGAAAATGTAACGGTTGGCTAAAGTATAACATAAAGTGTAAAATAAAGTGTATTGTGGAAAAGTACAAGAGTTTCGCTTAAAGAAGTGAGTATACAATGAAATTCCACTAAGTGTCGACGATAAAATGGCTAGATGACTAGTTCGCACATATCCAATGATTGGCATCAATGTTTTTATTAGAAAATTGAAAAAAAAAACACATTTTCAAGCACCACTGCCGCTACCGGACCGCCAGCCCACACAGGCGATTGAAAAATCTAACTGTGACGATAGGGCCATCACACCAGAAAAGCTACAGGCAGACCGTGAAGATACATTAAAGCATTTATCTGATTAGGATGGGAACGAGCGGTGCCGGATATAATCCAGCTTCCCGATTCCGGACTATTAGCTTTAACTAGCGCATCCTATATTTATCGTTTTTGGTACTTCATGGCCCTTTTATGCGATCAAAAAACTTTTTACCCAACGTCAAACAAAGGGTAATGCTTTACATCCGTAACATACGCGCATAATTTGCTTACTTGGGTGTTAAATTCAATTTGTTTAACTAGTTCTAGAAAGAAAGAAGGAAAGAAAGAAAGAAAGAAAAAATATTTGTTTGCGGAATATGAGTGTTACAAATGTGTTACAAAATTATTTAAGCGTTCCGACATACCTATTCTACCAACTTGTGGTGTGCAAATATTTTAATAGCATTTAATCAATTTAGTAATTTTAATTATTTATTTACTATTTACACACTGTTTTTTGTGATAATTTTGAGATTAAATGATTATTTATTAATACAAACAATTTTTATAATGTAAATTTATTTTTTCCCTATCTACCGTAATCCACCTTTTCCAAACCTAACCAGACAGGAGAAGAAACAACAAAACAAACTTCCCGGCAACCAATCATATTAGGAATACTTTATTACTTATTCTTGTCTGCAAGAAATTATTTGAAACTATAATGTGTTTTCTCTAAAAGTAAGTTAAATACCATTTTTCGAAATGTATTTTATGGAAGTGATTTAAGATTATCAGGAATTTGGTTGCATATACGAATGGACATGCAATACACATTATTTTTGTAAATGTTGAGTTCTTGGTTAGGCACATGTAGTTTCTCACTATTTCTAAAATGTGACAAACCTAGGACTTCAGCATTTGTATGAAACAAATGATGATGTTTTTTTACAAATACACATACAGCCAATATATATAAATAAGATAAAGGTAATATTTTAAGTGACTTAAAAGTGGCTTGCATGAATGTAATTGATTGACACTACTATTCTGTTACTTAGTGTTGTAACATATATTATTCTGTTAGTGGTGTAATTTGTATATATATTTATTTATTTGTTTATGTCTATCAATCTCTTTCTCTATAATGTATAATTTATATTGGATGTACTGAGCCTTTACCATGTGTTGGTAAATATTACGTTCGGTAAGTAACATGTCGAAATCTATGACAATTTCGGTCTAAAAATGTGTTTCTCTTAGTTACCAATAGAGGCGCTGTCAAAAGTTTTCAAACAAATAATTTTCATAGACGCGACGGTAGAGATATAGTAAACTTGACAAGCACGGTAAGGGCACTGAAGACTGTCTATAAACTTGAACACGTATTTTAAAAAAAATTATTATGTAGAAAATGTTATTATTTTGTTACAAAATACCAATTCCATGTCTATTCTATCGGTTGGAAGTATGTGACGTCGGGCATTAAAACAATCGTAGCAATTACTGTATGCCCTGAATGCGTCGGATCTAGATCTAGACGTAGATGTGTCAAGATAATGTAGGCCGCACAAGCAGGTCACAGACGCGGGTTGCTGGAACGGAAAATTATGTAACCATTGTCATCGCCAGGCCTGCTGAATTACCTACTTGAAGGTTTCTTACTTAAGATGGCGACGATTCTCTCTATTCAAACGGTATTCTAAAATTATTAATAATTAGCTGTTAGCTTCGTCTGCGTATAATTAAAATTTAACGGACTGTAAGCCGCGGTTCGGGCAACAAAAATAAAATTGGGATTTTACAATTTTTATTGAAAAAATCGTTGCTCGGGATTGGATATGTGCCCGGTTGGCGATAGGCTTGCCACCTATCACATTGTGGGATTTGTGTCTTCGGCTGGTCGTGGGTGCCCTGGTTGTGCCTTTGCATACCTCTTCGGGGTTAAGGAATATACTTATAACCGATCATAAAAAGAGTAGGTTGTATGTTTCACTTCTGTTTTGTTTATGTGTCTTAATCGATTTCGCTGTTATTTCTGAACAGAGTTAAACATATTTTTTTATTCAAAAAAGCGTGCTTCTAAGCTGATCATTGTCTAGATCAAGTCTAGATCTGATAATAGAATCCCAGGGACATCGAGGAAAATACTAATTTTTTGTTAACAAAATTTACTTACTTGTTAACTCCAAGTCGGTTTTTTTTTTCAATTATAATTATCTTCACGCCCCTATCCCCGAAGTCGTAGGCACAGGCACAACCAGGGCATCCACGCCTAGCCGAAGACACAAATCCCACAATGTGATAGGTGGCAAGCCTATCGCCAACCGGGCACATATCCAATCCAGAGCAACTTTATTTTTACTACAAAATTTAAAATAATATGCAATTTCTATTTTTTTGTCGTCCGACCCGGGGTCATACCCGGGACTTCAAGATGTCAAGTCCGACACCGGACCGCCAGACCACAGAGGCTATTGATTATCATCCCCCATTATTGTCATTCGGGGATTTATTTTTGAAAAAAGTAGCTATGTATAAAATTCGCTCTAATTATATGCATATCAAATTTCATATAAATCTGTCTCATTGTTTCCTGTTAAAGAGTAACAGACGGACAGGTTTTAGTATGGATTGAAGCATTATTACTTTGAATTATGATCTTATTTATATCTTCACGCCCATATCCCTGAAAAGTAAGCCAGAAGTACAAAAAAATAACATTATAGAGAAAAATACAAGTGTTAACATACAAGATAAAAGTACACTAAAAATCTACTGTCACTTTTCTTTTCAGTTAAAATCTAGATTTTGTTTTTACAAACTCATTCCAAACTGTAGATTTCAGTCTCTTCACCTCACATAAAGACGTCTTCATCGTAGGATAAAAATCTAGACATAGATGTAGGTAGGTCGACCTAACTTTAACATGTATACATTTAAAACTTGTTATGTTCTGACACTCTACTTTAAATCACTTTTGTGTAAAGTGGTAGAAGACTAAACAGCAGCATCAATTGAATTAAATTTAGAAAATCGTTTATTTTACATCTATATATGTATATAAATAAATGAAATTGGAGTGTCTGTTTGTAAAGTTAAAATCTATCTTCATGAATGTGCATATGGAGCAAATACCAATGTAACATCTTTTACTATTTTTGTATGTCAGTGGTTCCGGCTAATCTCTGAAACAGCTGGACTAATGTTAAAGGAACTTTTACTAGCAGTTAGCTGGTATAATGAGAGAAAGAAAGAAAATTATTCATTGGCGGAATATGTGTGTAAATGAGATGTTACAAAAGTATTTAACTATATCAACATATTCTACCATATTTTGTTGTGCAAATATTTTAATATTTATATGAAAAATATGTTATGTAATTACGTTTACTTTAAATTTAAGCCAATTATTTATATTTATAACTAGTTTAATTATTTATAACCATACAAAACTAACTAATACCAAAAATTTTAAAACTAATTAAATATAACCCTGTCTACCGTAAACTAACACCGTTTCCAAAGCTAGCCAGACAGGAGAAAAAACGGCGAAACAAATGACGAAATGTGTAACTAATGCTGGTTTTATTTTAGAAAAAATGCAAAAAAAATAAACAAACTTTTTGTTAAATTCCCCACAGACGTAGTCGCGGGCACAGCACAGTATACCATACAAAAGGCACTTGTGAAGTCTTGGTACCGCCAGACCAATTTTCAATCAATTTCTCAAAGAAAAAAACCTGGACGTCCAGCTCTCACCCAGGTCAGACGTGCATATTCCTCCTCGCGCCCCTTTCCCATCACTTCCTGTTGGATTTATTCCTAGATTGTGTTATTTGCAAGGCCGATATTGCCATATTCATGCTCAATTTAGTCGAAAGGGAGTAACAGGCCAAGACTTTTAATCACTCTTTTTTCTTTTCTTCCTTCCCAGGCAAAAAGGACTATAACCAATATGCCTTAGATTGGTTATAGTCCTGGTTGCCGAGGAGTTTGTTTTGCCGTTTCTTCTCCTGTCTTGTTAGGTTTGGAAACGGTGGTAGTTTACAGTAGATTTGATTAACATTCTAAAGTTATTTGTATTAATAAATATTCATATATTGAGTACAATAACCAATGTGTAAATAGTAAGTACATAATTAAAATAACTAATTTGATTAATATCTATTAAAATATTTGCACACCACAAGTTGGTAGACCATTTTGGAACGCCTAAATAATTTTGTAACATCTTTGTAACACTCATATTCCGACAATACATTTTTGATGTGAAAACTTCTTTAGCGGCGTTGTGCACTTTTTTGGAATGGGTAAAAACTTCTATACTCGCATCAGGACACGTGACCTGATCGAAAATTCGTATGGAGAGTAAACAGCCGGCGCGGCTTAGGAGAGGATGTATCCCTACGACGGGCGGCGTAAGGCGCTTGGGCGAATATTCGTGTTGTCATGTTTGTGTACGATAGCGCAATAAATGAATATTGTATTCTACCACATAAATGATAGTACTTTCATACTGATAATTAAAGCAATTCGTGCAAAATTATTCCCTAACCATTAAAAAAAATGCACAACGTTAATATTGAAGTTTTCTTTTCTGCCGACACTCCCGGAGCGCAACCCGTCGTTATTTTTTTTTCTTTTCTGTGTTGTTACTCTGTGGTCGTACAGTCGGACACAATATGAAGTTGCTGTGATGACGTATGCAAGTTTTTGTAGAGCTATCGAAGACAGAAGTAGGTCACGTTACCGTGACATATTAGCGGGGCTACTTCACACGATATCGATCCTCTGACCTACAACTCATACATTAAGGCTTCAGTGGACATCATCATTATGGAAGCATTAGGGGTTTCAATTTACTTTTGACTTCCCATTGGCGTGGAGTTGTGACAACCCTATTCTACTAGTGCTGTCAGAGTATATCTTAAATCAGTTTTAGAGCTTGCCTAAAATGCGTAAATTGATGTGCTTTTTGACAGAGTTATCTACTAACTGATAAGTTTGACGTGTGTGTGTGTTTTAATACCACAGATAGACACCTACACATAGGCACTTTAAATTTATAACACCCCTCTTTTTCCGTCGGTGCTGAAAAACTAGCGTTTGTTAGTGAATTCTATAAACTAAAATAAAATAATATCGTGACTTTCGTGAGTATCCCGTATACATATCTAGAAATACTATTCTAATAAAAATGACATTTTTTATTTCTATTGTATTTGAAATGACAATATACAAAAAATCTAGACATCAGAATTATTCTTGTAACGATGTCAGGCCGTAGATCAGAAATATATACCTGACGTTTTACAGCCGTCGTAACGATACTGCTCGTCACACGTATTTTGCACTGGGGCAGCGCAAATGTCAGCTAATGGTATACTAGAACAAAAGGTCCCAGCTGAAAGTTTCAACGCGCCTATCTATGGTGTTTTTTACCATAAAGTGCGCGTTTGCTTAATAATAATTTTTTTTTTCAATAACTCCTGACAAAACCTATTTTGTTATGCAGTTGGGAACCAACTCAGTCACGTTATCTTTCAAACAAAAATCAGCATCGAATTTTGTCCCTTCGTTTAAAAGTTATGATGACAGACGGACACACATACACGTCAAACTTATAACACTCTCTTTTCCGTTGGGTTTTAAATAACGAGTTAGATAAAAATATATGGCTGAATCTTCAAGTTTAAGCAGTTAAGTGTTTCTGTTCGTGCAGTGTTACGCGGACAACTAACAGACAATCTGAAAAGGGGTAAAAAATTTACCTGAGCCTTTCCTCATTCCTGTAGGGTTACTCTTGAATATTGATTTCATGCAAATTGGAAATTGGAATCGGATTTGCCATGTTAGGTACTCTGGAACACAGTTATAACGGATGATTAACATTTAGTTACAAAAAAATTCAATGAATTGGATAAAATTAAGTATCTATTGTTTCCTCGTGTTGGTCCGGGCTCCTTTGTAGAATAGACCATCTGCCTTCCTTTGCCAGGCAGCTCGTAAGAGGCGAGCATAGGCTTCCCGTCACTAACACCGTGACATCTGACTAGGTGGTAGAGTTTCGCAGCGACTCGCCCGGATTAGTACCACCGCCTTACATATTCCTGCCGCCATACGGTATGACGTGTTCCGGTTCGGAGGGTAAGGTAGCCGGTAAACTTACTTTTGCTCGAGGCCTAACATCCCGGTCTCTGGTTGGCAACGCACCATTACCACCTTTGGTGTCTTTAGGCGGCGGGAATTTCTTACCATCAGGAAATCCGTCTGCTTGTTTGCCTTCCAATGTCATAAAAAAAAATATATTATTAATTAAAAATTTAATAATTCGCTAGTTTTGTGTTCAAGAATACCTAAAATGACAGATCCGATTCCAATTTCCAGTATTGCATTTATCGAGATTCAAGAGTAACCCTACAGGTCTCACTCGATTTCTCGAATACGTTTTTATAATGATTTTATTTTTCGCTTAGTTTTCTAGTTAACTAACTACAAAGGATAGTAATGCCAACAGTCCTGGGAATAACGTGCCTACGCAGTTATAAAGGAAGTGATTACTTAGCTCGCCTAGGTCGTCGTTGACCTAGTGATGTACGTTATGTCTGGCTATTTATCGATAGGCCCAGCCACCTACAATTATCTTGTTATCAGTTATTTTAGTTATGTAATGTAATATAACATAAGAAAATACCAGCAAAGTATCTTCACGATCATATCCCTGAAGAAGTATGCAAAGGCATAACCAAGGCACCCACAATGCGATAGGTGGCAAGCCTATCGCCAACCGGGCACATATCCAATCCCAGGCAACGTTATTTTTTAAAGAAAATTGAAAATACACATCTTCTATATTTTTTTGTTGCTCGACTCGGGAATCAAACCCCGGACCTCATCGATTAGAACGCTTATACTGATTTGTTTTGTTTTTGGCTGACGATCGACCGATTATCGATTACATTGCAATAAAGGGGTTTTCCAGGATTTACGAGATAAAAAAATGTAAAACATCATTACCTTTTAAACAAAGTAATTAATTAATTATTACTCTACATTATATTTTAACTACTGACATATACTAGGCACGGTCACTAGTAATTTTGTTCAAGGCTTTAATGTTGATATTAAATTTAATTAAATGACCACCAGCAACGTAACGTAAATAATTAATTACACTGACCTAGATATTCTTTAACCTAGCTATGTTTACAATAAAGCCTGGGCATGTAAAGATAATATTGTTCAAGAAGGTATACATTATGTTAAGTTGAGTGAGCAGTAACTTGATGTAAGGTTGTTAATTAATAAGTTAAACTTAGTCACTTATCGATAATGTTTTTGTTTAATCTACTGAATAAGGTATGTTATTACCTATTACACAAAGTTAACTTAGTTACATCTATAATGCCTAGGTTAAAATACAGGATTTAGACGAGGAGATTATTAAACTAGCTACTAGCTGTCTACCCGCGGCTTTGCCGGTGTAGGATAAATTTTCGTACAAACTTCTCCTCCACTAGCTGTACTCCTCCTCCACTTTATACACGTGTTGAAGTATTTTTTGTCTTCTTTGATGAAAACAAAATAATGTATCGCTGTATAAGTTATCCCAAATGTTGACACGTTTTTAAAAAATATTTTACATGAGACAGACAGAGACATCGACTTTCACATTTAAAATATTAAAATAAATCACCAGGTGTTTCCCGTGGTCACAAATATTAGTAAAGTCAGAACCCAACTTAGGCAATGACAAAAAATTAGGCAATAACATCTCTCCATTACAATGTGAAAGATGGAGAAGTAAACTATCTGGTTCGAATGCCTTTAGTATCTAGAATACATCCAAAAAGTTAAATAGCCTACATATTTTGGAGAAAGTCTACGGTTAAAACTAAAATCATGTGACTGTTTTTCATTAGTCCTACAATTTAATTTTACCGCTCTTAACTTTAGTGTGTTTCTTTTGTGAAGCTGTTACTGTGATTATTTTTTGTTTATTACAATTTTTTTAGAAGAAAATACACAATAAAATAGATTTCGCCCGATTATGAAGGATGCTTATAGCGAATTGAGAAGATTTAAATCTTTTTTATCGATATGAAACTCTGCATCACTATTTGTTCATATGACCTAGTATCGAATTTACCGACTAGATTTAATGTCACGCAGCAACCTAGTGGGTAGGCAAATATAAATGCTGCAATCTAGTTTATCTAATACTCCTTGCAGTCTGCGGCTTTGCTTTTGCAACTTCTAACATTTTGATTCTCATATCAAATTATATCCGTTCCTAATTTTTTAACTTAAGCGAAAAACGCTTATAAAATTCCTTCCTTGTTCTCTTTTAAATTCTAAAAAAAATGCGTCATAGTATAAAAGTATAATGTTGGTCTACTAATCGTAATAGTTAATATTTTAGAGCGTAAGTAATGTAGAGCCCGCCCCGCTATGATTTGGTAAGTAAAAAGTTAAGAACTTTTATAAACCTGTCTTGTAAGAATTTAAGACACGTGAAGGCATGGGCTAGTGCATTCTTTATATTATACTAGCGGCCCGCCCCGGCTTCGCACGGTTATAAAATATACATATAATGCAGCAACTCGCCAGGATTGTTACCACCGCCTTACCTATTAACTTAACCGATTAAAAAACACCGCATCAATATCCGTTTCGTAGTTTGAAAGATTTAAGCGTACAAAGGGACGTAGGGACAGAAAACGCAACTTTGTTTTATACTATGTAATGATAATGTAATATGTATGTGTGTGCTATAAATAGAACTAATTATCCTAGCTGTTCGCAGATTCAAACGTTTTTTTGAAGTGAAACTTCTTTATCGGGGTTGTAACAAAATTTAGTGTAACATTTTTTCGTTACGCGTCACATTTTTCCGTTACGCGCCATCTTTGTTCTTATCCCTACCACGTGTGATTCGAAGTATACTTTCTCCAGCGGAGTAGGGATTGGCAATAAACTTTATTTAACCAATATCTGTAAAGTTGCATATAGTAAATTATTTTTTTTAAAATAACGTCATAAAGAAGTTTCACTTCTTCACTTCTTACGAGTGTAGGTACGCTAGTACACGCACACATTTTATTTTTATTTTATATATATGAAACACTAAAAATAGACTAACTTAATTATTTTTCTTTGTTAATCTAATATTGCTTTTTGACCTTATTCCCCATTTTCTTACCTAAAATTGTTTTTGCAGAATCTTTTAGAAACCAATCTATCTTTGGGCCAGCGAATAATGTTGTGTGTTGGTGCTCTATACCAAAAATGTATCAGAGGTCTAAACAGTCAAGCGCGCATTGCGCCATACATTGGCGCAGCTAACTGCAATATGACATTGGATGATACGCCAATTATATTTACGTCAATTCGCATTGTTTAGCAACACTGAACTCTGTGTCAAGGTAGTAAGATCTAATTAACATTATGTTCGACCGTCCTTTAATGCATATGTCGACACTTCCTTCAATTTATTTATTATTTGTACATTTGAATATTTGATTTTAAGGCTGTATAGCTTTCATTCCTTTGTCATTTTGACAAAATGAAAATAATATTTTTAAGGATTCGATCATATACCAATCAAGAAATTGGTATTGGAATTGTATTCGATTTTGGCCGTACGGAATAATGTTTCGGCATATCGGTTCGGAAAAATTCACGCTTTGCTTTTTGGACATCTTTAATCATCACACATATATCTTCATATTTAGCAAGAACTTATGAAACTTATTATTTTTATTTATTTAATACTTTTTTTCACAAAATTAGCATTAATACACACTGAAAAGCAATAATTCACAAAGAGAAGAGCTTATCATATATGTATATATTAATTCAATAGATGAAGCTGTGAAATTTTGTTGCAAGGCATAGCGTATTTTTTTATGTTCAACGTGTAACCATGAAAATCGAATCAGCTGCCCTTGATTTATAAATGATGGATCTAAGCTGACTTTTTTATGTGTATAATATGCTATCGGCAATCAGTAGCATAATAAGAACCTAAAGTAATCAGGATTTGCTTTTGTGATATTATTTATTACTAAGTCAATTGCGAAATTAACCAGATTGGTAGATAAAAGTCAGAGACTATCAAGTAATAGATATAAATACTCTTTGGCAAGGAGACTAATAAGAGAACTACAAGTTATAAAAGTGATCAAAACTCAGTTGATGTTGACATGTTGTTAAAAGACATACTCAATGTTACAAAGCCAAAAATTGTCAGCGACAAAAATGTTTTTATTTTTAACCAGAATGCTTTGGTTATTTTTAAAAATGTAGAAAATATTTCTGTAAACTCAGTTGGTTTTACACGCTCAAAGTGTCCGTAGCAAGTTTTTCTTAAAAAAATATGGATATTAATTAAAATTTTCTGACATTGTTCATGTAGTGCTTCTCCTTCTTTTTATGTGCTATGTGTAGTTCATTTGCCATGTTATATTTAACAATACGAAGATCATTGACCTGGCTGATTTTTTTAAAATCAAAATTCGAACACTAGTGATATTTTTTTTCAGTCACGGGGCACGTCGTTGGAAATGGTTGGAAAGACCGCTCGTACGGAAAAAATAGATTTTTGTTTAAATTGACGAGAAAAAAGTAATAAATACATATTATTTTGTTGTTATTATGTCGGTGCATACAATACCTCTTATTACGCCGTTCATCCGAGGTCCAAGATTTCCTTATAGAAAAAGTAAGTTTTTTGTAAATATTTTATATTATTAGAATGAAATAAAATAATTATTATTAACAGATTATAAATATACCAAAAATAAATAATACAAATCAGTCAAGTAAGACAAAATGCTGTGATAACACCTATTATAAAATATCGAGGATCTCAAAAATTAAAATATATTTAAAATAAATGAATTTTGTTTAGCCGTTCTGATGTCGTTGCCTAGCAACTTAACTTTTTCATGATGACCAAAAATTAAAATTTAAATTAAAAAAGATAGTTGTAGATGTTCAGTAAAATGAATTACAGAACATAGAAAGAAAAAAATAAAGAAATTTATTTATTTGCGGAATATGTGTGTTTAAAAGTTGTTAAAGAACACTTATTCGTATATATATATATATTTATTTTCGTTATTTACATATACATTTTTACACATAAATTCGTTACTAGGCTAGCACATTAATTTAAGCAAAAATTATAACGATCGAGTTTTACCCTATCTACCATACACTACCACCGTTTCCAAACCTAACCAGTCAGGAGAAGAAACGGCGAAACAAACTCCCCGGCAACCAAGACATTCATATTTATATTTGTTAATATTTATATATGTATAATATCAATGAATCCTTTCTCCAAGTAAGTCATTTACACTATAATAAGTTTTATCTAAAAGCCAGTCGAAAAACTTTTTTCAAAATCTTTTTAGAGGCAATGATTTGAAACTATCACGTATTTGATTATATACACGAATGGACATGCAATATACATTATTTTTATAGATATTAAATCTTTGGCATGGCACATGCAACTTTTCACTATTTCTAAAATGTGAATTTGTTTGAAACAAATTTTGGTGTTTTTTTACAAATACACATACTGCCAAAATATATAAACAAGGTAAAGGTAAAATGTTTAGTGACTTAAAATTGGTTTGCATGAATGTGTCTGATTAACATTACATATCGCTCTTATACACTTCTTTTGAACTCGTAAGAAATAGAAAATAAGTACGTGAAGATCACGTACGTGATAAGAATCATGAGAGGGTTTTCTCTGTTTGCTATCTCCTACACATGTTATGAACTCTTGTGTGAGAACTGATTTGGGTACAATCTAGAATCAAATAAATACTTACTGAAAGAGTTACCTATGGCTAAACATTGTAGAATAGGACTTTCATTTTTTTTAAAGACACGGCTCAAAGACTTGTATCTTACTTTTTACTAGTACACCGCCATACTACTAAGCGTTAAAGTGCAATACTCACCAAGGCTGATAACACTCCAGTAACTACGGTGTCTAAAGGCGACGATTGTTTTTAATTTTAGGAAAGCTGCCTGCTTTTTAGGGTTCCGTATTTGTTGTCTTATAATCGTAAAATTAATAATTTTCAATAACCTCTTAGAATCAATGTAGTGTATACATGGTATGGAATCACAAGAAGCAATTTTTGTAGTAACACAGGCGCGTATATATAGATATGGGAGACAAAGAACCATGTTTAAACACCTGTATTATGTATCAAATCTCTATATATAGAGGCGCGTGTAGGGTAATTTCATTTGTCTTGAAAATATACTAGAGCATATCAGATTAAAGTACTGCGGGGATGTAACATGCCAATAAGTGCACATTTTAATTTTCTGATTATTTGAACAAGATGTAGGAGGGTTAGAAGCTTTAAAAAATGCGAAGTGATTGACACATTTCCGCCTTCGGAAACACATTATAAATGTAAACTATTAATACTTACTGAGGTCACTTAAGATAAAGTGACTGTAATAATTATTTTTGCCTGTAGGCGCTCCACGTACCGCTAAAATGGAACCCGTCACATAAATCTTTTTTACCCCCCTCTATTTAATCGGCAAAGGCAAAATGACGCTGGACACTACTACACATTTAGCATCACTAGCTCCCCTACTATAAGAACTATCTGGATCACGCCGACTTTTATACAGAAAAAACCGCAACGAAATCGGTGCATCCGTCCAACAGTTATGATGTCTATCAGACACACCTACAACATCCCTTTCTCCGACGGGAGCCAAAAAAGCCTTAGAAACCAACATCAACTCTATTTTCCATCGCTCTCATTCCACTGCATTGTGTGTTCATCTCTTTTGCTCACTGCGTAAATCTTTACGAAAAAGTATGTTACAAGAATGAGAACATTTTAAAAGTTTTTCGGCTTATTTTTAAAAGTAATGCAAATGCTAGAATTGTTAATTGGTAGTTGAATAATTAAAATCGCTGTTTGATTGCTAAAGTAATAATTAATATGACATTACTTACCTGATATCATGTTTACATTAAAAACGGGTTTTCGCAGTTTTTCTCTTTGTCTATATTTTTTGTGAGGGTAATTTTTTTTTTAAAAAATAAGTTCTCGTAAATTTATATTACATGTTTTTTTCTAGATAATGTGAACTCTGTCTTTCACTAGAGTATTTTTTTTATTTGTTACCAATACATAACCCCGGATAGATTATCGGCAATTTTGTTTGTTATGGTTCAGGGAACAAGCATACGGGTTTATGGTAAGAGACAACCGTGGCCTAAAGACACCATAAAAGTTACAGGTGTTTTTTTTATGATATAGGTAGCCAAACAAGCAGACGAATTTCCTGAGGGAAAGAAATTCACGCCGCCTAGAGACACCAAAGGTGGTAATGGTGAGTTGCCAACCTGAGGTCGGGATGTTAGGCCTCGAGCAAAAGTAAGTTTACCGGCTACCTTACCCTCCAAACCGGAACACGTCAACGGCAAGCATTGATGCGGCAGGAATAGGTAAGGCGATGGTACCAATCCGGACGTGGCGCAGCGAATCCCTACCACCTAGGGAAGTCACGCTGTTTGTGACTGTAAGCCTATGCTCGCCTTTAACGAGCTGCCTGGCAGGAAGGCAGATGGTCTATTCTGCAAAGGAGCTCGGACCAACACAATGTAGCTTAATTATTATGTCTTGAGAACCGTCTTATAAATATGGTTGTACCCCGGTGTATAGTCAAGTACCTAGGTATATATTTTACACGTGAAAGATATTGTTGTCATGACCACTTCGATTTTTAAGTCACTTACCTCTGTGACCTTAGTGACTAGGTCAATGATACGGCATAGTTCTTAAATTGTTGCTCCAATGTTTCATATTATGTAAAAGTTTTTGTTATTGTTAATAAAATGTTTTGTGAATACATTTTATAAAAAGCTGTGTCTGTACGTATTCGTTGATATCATTACATATTATAAAACAAAGTCGCTTCCTCTGTCCCTATGTCCCTTTATATGCTTAAATCTTTAAAACTACGCAACGGATTTTAATGCGGTTTTTTAATAGGTAAAGTGATTGAAGAGGAAGGTATATACCCGTGCGAATATATAACCGTGCGACACCGGGGCAGGCCGCTAGTTATAGATAATGCTGTTTGTCCGCGAATTTGTCAACGTACCTATAATAAGTATGTCGTTAAAAGTGTTATACAAACTTTCATTTTCTATTAAAACACTAACTGTCCAGGTGAATTTCGTACCATGATAGGTTGTTTTTCACTTTTTCTCATGTTTTAATATAATTAAATAAATACTATTCAAAACTAGACTAGTCCAAAACAAATATACTTATTTAAAATCGGTCCAGCAGTTTTAAAGATATAAGTGTTATAATAAATCAATGCTATTTAAGACTAGAAGAATCCAAAACCTAATCAAATATCTTTAAAATCGATCCAGTAGTTTTCTAGATGTAAGTTTTAGAGCAAATCCAATTTTGGTTTGATTTACCCGCGTTTTCGATCGCTTTCAAGCCATATAAGAGACCAATGGTGGTAATTTTGTTGTGCACTCACTAACTTTAAGTTATCACTTAAGTAACAGAAAGAGACAAAACACTTTCTGTGCTATCAAATTAGACCGTTCACGTCATTTCTACAGGCTACAATCTATCACTCGGAAAACGTCGATTAAAAACAAATGTGAACAAATTTACATTCGCTTTTTTATTATTGGTGGGTATTAAGTACTGAGTAAGTTATTATTACACACATATCTGCTTTGACGCTTTTCATAATTTTTAAACACTACTATATATACATATACAGGGTAAATTTGACTGGGGATAGTTTTGAGCTTGAAGCAATATTTTTGGAGCTATAATATTACTACTGGAGGTTACATTCCTAACAAATACGCAATGTTTCCTATTATTGCTGTCTCTCTGATTTACTCTTATTTCATTTTGACATCGTTAATTATTGCCATCACAAAACTCTAAAAGAAAGGTCTTCCCGGATGAGAGAAGGACAAAAATATTTAGAAACATCAGTAGCGTTACTCTTGAATCTCGATATCAGATTAGGTACTTTGGAATACAGTACTATAGTACCCGTCACGAGAAGCTATAAATTATGTAAACAAACGTTCGGGAGTTAACAACATTTGGTTCAAAGATAAAAGTTTTTTTTAAATATTTAATTATAAATTCAATTAATTAATAATTTAAATATGAATAATAATTTACGTATGTTTTGACATTTTTTTCGTGGCAAATTGATTTCCTTAGATAGTATATTGTAGATAGAATACACAATAACAAATAATGGATAAAAAAAATTAAAATTAAGGCAACAATTAACAAAACTAACAACAATAACAAAGTGATAACGAAAAGATAAAAAAAATAACAATAATAACCAAATCCGCGATTTTAACAAAGCAATGAAAAATTCAAAACTCGAATGACGCGATTATTTCAAAAAGGTTTGCATTCCCGGCGACCGGCGCGTCCCCGTACCAAGACACTCAAACGTCAGTCGTTAGATATGATCCGACTAAATTAAGTAGGTTGTTACTTTCATATAACCCATCTATATTTTTATTTCGATTGAATATGGTCAGTTCATTATTGTCTCGAAGTAAAAATAATTACTTGGTAAAAGGTGTTTGTTTACATAATTTATAGCTTCTCGTGACGGGTACTATAGAGAATTATTTACATTTGGTTGCAAATAAATTCAACGAATCTGATAAAATATTTTTTAGTAATCTATACATATAAAAAGCACTGGGGTGTTACTGGAACGACACCAAACCCAAATATGTGATTAAATTTTTTTTTGTCTGTCTGTCTGTATGTTCAGGCATCACGTGAAAACTAACGGTTCGATTTCAATGAAACTTGGTATCATTATACCTTATCATCCTGGGCATAAAATGGGATACTTTTTATCCTGGAAAAATTTGTAGAAAAAAAAAATCTTAATTTTTCAGTTTTATCACGCGAAGACCATTGTGTTCAAAAGTATCTTACGTGACATACTCTATTCCAAAAAATTCCATTTTGCTCGATGTTCGAGAGTAACTCTACAGGTCTTTGTTAAGAGTGTGACCTCCAGCAGTAATATAGCACCATGGTCTGGAATGACACCGCTTTGTCTATTCCTATTTCCATGACATCAGTGATTGACGTTGCCATCTTCCAGTTTAAAAGATAGAGTTTAGAGCAAGGTTAATAAGCGAAGTGTACTTATTATTCTCTGTCATACTTGTTTGACACGATCACGGACAATTTGATCAATTTTGACCTAGCACACATACAATTAAGTGTTCAATTAAAAAAAATGATGCCTAATAGGGCTTCCACGCGGATTAAAACATTAGTGTGCATCATTGTGGAACGTAGATTTAATACAAATTTTAATTGTTTCAAAGTTTTCACCAAGGTCCCCGTTATCCCCGTCAAGGTTATCCCCTTGTTGGTCCGGGCTCCTTTGTAGAATAGACCATCTGCTCTCCTTTGCCAGGCAGCTCGTAAAAGGGGGCATAGGCTTCCCGTCACTAACACCGTGACATCTGACTAGGTGGTAGAGTTTCGCAGCGACTCGCCCGGATTGGTACACCGCCTTACCTATTCCTGCCGCCATAACGTCATGACGTGTTCCGGTTCGGAGGGTAAGGTAGCCGGTAAACTTACTTTTGCTCGAGGCCTAACATCCCGGCCTCTGGTTGGCAACGCACCATTACCACCACTGGTGTCTCTAGGCGGCGGGAATTTCTTACCATCAGGAAAATCCGTCTGCTTGTTTGCCTTCCAATGTCATAAAAAAAGGTCACTTTTGTGGAAGGCGTGATTGGGGCGTGATTATAAAAGTCTGGACGATGGTTAAGATTTTAAACTTATTTAATTGCATATTACCAATGCAAATAAAATAAATATTTACGTATTTAAAATTAATGCTATGTGTATTCTCTCTATAGGCTAACAGTGATCAAATATGTAAGTACAACTTATTAAAAATACAAGGAATAAAATATAAAATTATGAGTTTTATGAATATTTGTTACACAACATGTAAATATATGACAGATAGACATACGTACATTACTATACAAACCCATGCCCCGGGGTATCCTTCCTCAACATTAATTACTCTTTTCATACAAACACGCCTGTTTCATAGCCTTTTGACACCACCCTCCGATAATATCCGAGCATTTAAATATACAAATGTGAAAACGCCTGTTCCTGTCGGGAATTGAACCCAGGCCTGAGCTGTGGACGCTAATCCCTCGACTTAAGTTGCGGGTGTAGAAGCGCCTGATATTTGACGTTTACCTGAAGCTCGTTGACGGATACCAATGACCCCAATGACCCGGGTGACCTTATGTGACCCTAGGGTTGGCGCGCTCGATATCCCAATGGTTATGATGCAGACGAGAACTGAGCTTGTCTAACGGACGATCTGTGTCGTAAATTTAGATTTGATGAAACTACAAGCCCTAGGGTTCGCACGCCCAACGTAGACTGCCTCCTTGGTCGAGGGGTTAGCGCACTCGCGCGAATTTTACCGATCACTCGCGAGGTTCAGGTATTAGGCTTCAATTCCCAGGTCGGGTAATTCAAAATGTGTTTTAAATTTTCTTAGAAAAATAGCTAACAAAAAACAAATATAGCAATGCATTATGACTTTTGAACGTATGGACCGATTTAAAAGGATTTTAATTGTTTGATAGTTGGCATAATCGAGATGTTTCTTAGGTAGGTATATTTAATGTCGCTGTTATCGGGGTTTGTTGTTTTTTTAATAACTTATACATTACTTGACACCGGAATAAATTTAATAAACTCAAACCCAAAGATATAAATAAATATTTATGTTCACCACAAATAAGCAAACCGATTTTAATGTTCTTTTTTAGAAGAAAGTTCGAAATTCCGAGGTCTTCCCTTATTAATTTTATCACTATCCGAATAGTTATTTTGTCTTTGACGAAGTTGACGAAGTTCGTTAACGTAGTCAAAAGAAGCATGCTCGTTTAAGTATCACCAAAGACTTACTAATCTCTGGTATCACTCAAAAGTGGGATTATAATACTAATCACGATTTCTACCGACGAAAATTCGTGTAATCCTTAATCTGTTATAATTCTTAGCGATTGAGCTTAACCGCTGTAAAGATTTTTAAGCTCAATGCTTAAAAATCTATAAAGCGGTTACAATTGTTCACTTCTAAAAACGGACCGGAACATAACACTGTCATGAGGGCCCCAGGAATAAATAAGGTGGTGGATCCCTATCCGGAAGAGTGGCAGCACGGTACTCTACCATCAGTGGTCGTGTCGGTGATAACTCATTTAAAACTTACTCACCTCAGTAGGAAGGCAGATGGTCTATACTAAAAAGGAGACTCTGACCACTGTGTAGGGAATTTGTATCACCTCACCGCAACCACGCAACTACAACACGTAGCAAGGTCAATTTCGTATTGAAAATGAGCTATCTAAACGGTTTATGTTCTGTCGTCATTATCAACTACGATGATGATACCGATCTCAATAGTCACATCACAAACACAGCCAATCATCAACAACGCAAATGATTCTTTTTTTCAATTCCATAAGCTTCTTCAGATAAAACGTGTTTCTTTACGCCTCTGTGCCAACGTCGGGCCTTACTTCTTGAGGTCCCGGGTTCGATCCCCGGACAATATACCAACAAAAGAAAAATGGAAAAATGTGTACTTTCAATTTTGTAGTAGAAATAATGTTGCCCAGGATTGGATATATGTGCCCGGTTGGCGATAGGCTAACCACTTATCACATTGTGGGATTTGGTGTCTTCGGCTAGTGGATGCCCTGGTTTTGCCTCTGCCTACACCTTCGGGGATATGGGCGTTAAAATACTTCTTTACGAAAAACGATATCCAACTGACGGCCTGTACTCGTGAGTGATGTTGGGTCTTCGCAATTATTAGCGACAATGCAACCACAACCATATCTTTTATGGTGGTACCACCAACTAAACTGCACAAACCTGCAGCGACACTTTTCATACGTAACCACTACTTGACCAAATTTTGCCGCTATGATATACTGTAGTTGTGGTAAGAGCACCTCAAGCCTTGGTCCGATCACTCGACGGGTGTCCGTTGAAAAGTTAACAAATATGCCTGCGAAATTGCTAGTGCAAATAAATTCCTAATTTATATTACACGGAACCCTGGCAACAATGGAATGGAAATTGGTCGATGTTGGGCATACAAGCAGCATCTTAAAACTAGAATACGTAACAACAGGACAGCCTGTTGGCGATGCTCCAAATGTCGGCCGTGATTGATGGCCGACCAGGAAATGGAGTTGTTTTGCCGCACTGACTAATGAGATTGTTTCCTACTCCTTGATCTTTTTTTTCTATAGCGTTCGAAAGCACTTAATACTTTATATTTCCAGATATGATTGAAATGCACAACTCTCACAAATACAACGTATTAAAAGCTATACAACTTGTGCCCAAATCTAAAATTCAGCTGTATAACCAGATAGCTCTTTTACATCAAGCTTATTCAGCTAATGATTCTCTAGTGCATTGTAATACAGCACTTCGGGGTTACTTGAGACCTATCTATGCGGTCTTTTAAAACCTTTGTATTTTTCTACTCTATCCCTCACAATACAACAATGGCGAGATTTGATTTGTTAGCAATAGTTTTACTATATTTTTAATCCAAAAAAAATGCCGTTCCATGGCCTGCTATCTTAGCTGACCATCGACTTGGCGTTGCGCAATGCATCAATATATAAAAGGTTGTTTCTCTCTTTCCAGTAAAGTCTCCATTTTTCCCTGGAGTGGAGGAGGCGGGAGTGGCGAGCGGAGCAGGAGCGGGTTCCCCCTCGGGACCCGGTGACCAGACTCAGGATGTTGTCTCGAGGCTCAGTGCAGCAGGTAAACTGTTTTTATAAGAATGGACATACGCTGCCTGATTTCTCGATAGAAATAGACTAAAGAAGTCAATGGTTCGTTGACAACCTGGTGAAGCTTAAAACACAGCTGCAATAGCAGCAATAGGTAAAGTGGTGTAAAGGTCAGGATAGTTCACTATATTCATTTCTCAATAGACATTTGCCTGACTTTTATTAGCTGCCTTGAATACAAGCACTTTAAAAAGGTATAACCAACAGAGCAGCAAAGTGACTTTCATTAACCTATATATCTAGTTACAGGTAGGCTTAGATGTTGGATATGTTTCAAACTATCAACAGTTACAGATATGCGTACTAGAGTTTTTTTGCTAAGATACCTTTATTTTTTTTAATAATACTAGGTGGTAGAGTTTCGCAGCAACTCACCCGGATTGGTACCACCGCCTTACCTATTCCTGCCGCCATAACGTCATGACGTGTTCCAGTTTGGAGGGTAAGGTAGCCGGTAAACTAACTTTTGCTCAAGGCCTAACATCTCGGCCTTAGGGTGACAACGCATCATTACCACCTTTGGTGTCTCTAGGCGGCGTGAATTTCTTACCACCAGGAAATCCGTCTGCTTGTTTGCCTTGTCTAAATTAATGTACTGAAATTGACCGCAGTAGCGATGATCAAGCTCTCTCTCTCTCTAGCTACATACTTTTCAAAAACCTTACCATTATTTTACAAAATCAAATATTTAATACTGAGTACAACAAAGCAAGCAACACTCGGTACAAGCAACCAAGCAAACGAAAGCCAATGGTCTTTATTTGTTTTTTTATTTGGTCATAGAAACAGGAATGTTAGGGAATAAGGAGCTGCACTGCCAGAGGTACGGCGGAAGCGTAGCGGATGTGGATATTCAAATTATTCGCACGATGCTCGTCTTTCCGAATCTGAAAGTAAAGTTAAATAATACGAAACAAATGAGTTGTTGCTTTTGAAATATTTTTTCTCACACCATCATAGGGTTTGAAGTTTTTGATATGGATTATATCGAAATATATTGCGAACTTCTTTTTTCTTTCTTTTTTTCCTTTTTTTAGCGCTCCGTGAATGTTTTATGATATCTGCTATTTCTATAAAACTTGACTCAATATTTATTCAAGTTTTAAAGTTCTCATTTCGTTTTTAACAAACTCTAATATAAGGAGCAGTTTGTATGTTCGATTTTTGTGAAATTTTACTGAAGGTGTGCCGTGCCTAGTGATTTTATATACCCGATTTTTACAAATATAATTTATTTATTAACATATTTCAAAGGGAGTTCCATTCCACTGAGTCCTGTAGGACTAGAGGATATTTACTTATCATGCAAACTGGAAATTAGAATCGGATTTGTATAATTTTGAAGTCTTGAACACAATACTAGCGAATTTTTAACAACGATGTAGTTGAAAGTAAAAAATAATTTATTATATTGCATACGTTGACTATTGGACTTGACTGCAGAGGTCCTGGGTTCGAATCCCGAGCCGGGCCACAAAAGAAAATTGGGTTTTTCCAATTTTCTAATTTAAAAAAAATGTTGATATGTGCCCGGTTGGCGAAAGACTTGGCAACTCACATCACATTGTGGGACTTAGTATCTTCGGCTAGTCGTGGGTACCCTGGTTGTGCCTCTGCCTACCTCTTCGGGGATATGGGCGTGAAGATACTTTTTTATATTAAATGCTCACAAATTGCCAGTTTCGTGTTCAAACGTACAAAATGGAACAAATCCAATTTGCATTAAATCGAGATTCAAGTGTAACTCTACACATTTGGTGATGGAATACTAAGAAATCCTAAAAACTGAACGACTGCAACTTAAATACGAGTATTATACTTGTATATAATATTTAATAGGGGTGTAAGGGGGTGTAAGGGGTCCCACCTTCAATCTTCGGGACCCAAGCCAACCTCACCTGCTCGTGGTGCACCCTGCTCATAACAGACGAGGCTCTGGCGACCCGCCAACACGCAATGGACCAGCGTGGCGGGTTATGGTCCAAACTCCCCAATGATGATCGCACAATATAAAAGGCCCCAAGTGC
>NJDD01007977.1:69388-100322 GCA_002245505.1 Calephelis nemesis | reverse complement strand
TGGATGCAGGCCGCTTCCATCCGGTCGAAGTGGAAGTCAATGGGGGAGGCCTATGTTCAGCAGTGGACGTCCTATGGCTGAAATGATGATGATGATGATGATGATAATATTTAAACTTAAATATTATACTTGTATAAAATATTTAAGTTGCAGTCGGTTCGGACCTAAATATTTAAATTATTTCCTTTGAAACAGATTATGCTTAATATATACAATTGGTGCTGAACTCTGTCACTGAGGGTCAAAGATAGATAAGTAACTCCTCATATTATAGTCAGGGGTTGAAAATCTCTTGAAAATCTAATCTCAGATCCAAAACCAATACGATCGAATTACCACTTTACGAAGTTCGTAACATTGTGTGGTGGGCCCACTCGATGCCAGAGCATCATCGGGATGTTGACAGCAACGAATCATTACAAACGACAAAGAATCTTATTTAAGAACTATTTGCGCAGGTCTGTCCATGTGTGTGAGTGCACTGGGTTCGCCGGCAAGGTCGTCGCCGGTCTCCGCCGGCTCGGAACATGGAGAGAGGTTCAGCAGGAAGGTCTTCGTTGGTGGACTGCCGCCGGACATTGACGAAGGTTTGTGCCATGTTTGTGCATTCTACCACATCGTTTGTAATCAACTGTTTATTAAGAAGGAAAAAAGAAATGGACTTCACGTTCACGGCAACACCTTTTTCTTTCAACCGAAGATTTTAATGATATACTTAGATCACTACCATCCAAAAAATGAAAATCAGATCGATAATGGCGCAGCTTGAATATTTCAAGATACAGGCAATTTTTTCTGTATTTTTTGGATACGTAAGACAGCAAACAAGCAGATGCACAAGCACTGATGTTGAGAGACAATGCAAAGAAGAGATGCGGTAGCTGTCCTATAGTTGTACTAAACACCAAGTGTACCAGTTACCCTACTCTGCAGCCTAGAACCCAATAGTGATCATCGTGGCTTAAATTATGACAGACAGGTCTAGGTGTAGTACCTCATATACGGTAGAGATGACAGCTACAGGCTTTCCTATGGTTGGACTAAATACCAAGTCTATCGGTTATCCTACCCTCCAGACTAGAACCCAACAGTGATCATCGTGGCATGACATCATGGCAGACAGGTGTAAGTGTGGTAGGTCCCTACTCGGCCGGCTCAGTAAAACAGACAGCTCGTAAGAGACGTGTATAGGATATGTAGGTTATTACTAACAAGAACACTATTGGTAGAATGCTGTGCACCGATTTTTCCGGGTAGGGATCCACCACCTATTCCTGCCGCCATAATGACTGTCATATTCTAGTTTGGAGGGTGGGTAGGGTATCTCGTAAACTTCCACAATTGGGTAAACATCACGGCCACAAAACAGCGACTCGATATATAACATGTATGGTGCAGATACGCCGCGGTTATCTCTTACCATCAGGATCAGGAGACACGTGTTTTTGTTCGCTGCTCTGTTACATAAAAAAGTGACTGCACAGCTCTCGATTAGTATTGACCCATTTAATCTAACTCTCCTCTTACAAACAGCTGCAAGAAGGCAGATGGTTTATTCTACATAGAAGACCTAGACCAAAACGGGAACAAATGGGGTTTTATAATACGTTTAGATAATATTGCACGCCTCGTTAACCTGGTGGTTAGTATTTATGTACTAGCCCCACAATGACAAATAAGAACTCTTCAGGTCCTCTTGTCTCATAATGAATGACGAGCTTGTCTATGCTAAAATAATATCTGGGTTATTAACGAAACTTGATGTTAAGTGCACTTCTACTTTCTTCTGTCTTTGGGAAGCATAGTAGGAGATGAAATCCCTAAATAGAAAACACGTGGTTTGTAAAGTGCAATTGTGGTATTAGTTGACAACCCTTTGGATGGATTTTTTTTTCACTTTTAGGCAAGGACGTCAGCGTCTGCCATAGTCAAGTTTAAGTTTGTATCAAGTTACCCATTTTAGTTAATTTCGAAATTATTCAAAATTAATCATAGATCGTCATAAAAGGCTATGTCAGGATGTTGGGTAAAGCGGGGTGGCCTTAATCAAGCTCGTTGGGCAAGATTTGGCTGCAACAAGGAAATGAACGATATATTAATTTCTTCATGAACTTTATTTTGAAAGTTTACTAGCTAGAACACACAATGATAGGGCTGAGTTAAGGTGTAAGAAATAGGTTAGATGATGTACTCAAACAATGCCCTCGATTAAAAAATTGTCCATATTTTAATTGGTTCTTCTGGTTCAATTTAAGTGCGTGTTAAAAATATTGTCTGGAAACTAACAGTTAACTAATAGTAATGTAACATTTGGTTTTCAGATGAGATCACGTCGTCGTTTCGTCGCTTTGGTCCGTTGGTGGTAGACTGGCCACACAAGGCCGAGAGCAAAAGTTACTTCCCTCCGAAAGGATACGCCTTCCTGCTTTTCCAAGTAAGTAAATACATTTTAGCCAGATAAAAAAGAATCTCACCTTAATCAGACTTTTTTAAATAAAATATGTTAAAATTTATTCCAAGCACGGGAAATGTTGAAAATAATATATCTTTATGAGAATTGAATGTAATGGTCATTATAAAATGTCAAAAATGTTGAAACTCGTCCAATAGTATTTGTTAAATTTAACTACATATGTAACTATGGATCAAAACTATAGACGGAGATATGTAATTGAAATCAGAGAATGAAAATTTACACCACTAGATTTCAGTCCTCGGAAGCTCAAATAGATAATATGTCATTCGTCAGCCAAAGACAAAATTATACAAATTCAAGTCCTGCCAAAGGTGAGGTTTTACTTAAAATTAAAAGGACACAAAAAGCACAGGAAGGATAGCTTACAATAAATTTAAAATATCAAACTTTTTTTTCTAGGAAAGAAAAAACATTTCAGCACGTGAAAAAATGTGAAGTTAATTCGTATTTGAAGTTTCAATAAAAATAATTTGGCTAGACAATGACGTTTTTTTTCAAAAAAAATAGAAAAATATCTTGTTATCCCCATTTACGCTGACCCATCCAGACAAATTGTTGCCCAATCCAAAATGACGACATTTATATTTGCTGTCTCCACTGACCAACAGAGAAAAACACTGGAGATAGCAAAGAAAAAATACGTCATTGACAGCAATTTGATGTATGTATACGACAGACTACTTAGAGATGCACGTAATTACTTTTTACTTTTAATAAAAAAGGTTACAATTAATGGTAAATGTGATCCCCTAAGGAACTAGCTGACCCGACGCAGACGTTGTCCAGTCTTAATAAAATTATGAGTAGGTATTGAATTCGAACGTCAAACTTTTTTTTAAGTGTTATTATGTTCTCAAAAAATTACTTACCATTTTTTTCATTAACATCAATTTTTTTCTAACAATAATTTACTTAACAAAAAAAGAATTACCCAAATTGTTCCATGCGTTCAAGCGTGATGCGATGGTCAAGAGAAATATTTTACTTTTACCTTATTTAAGCAGACCTAGCGAACTTCGTATTACTTGACGGTAACAGCTACTAACAGTTTGTATAGATTGAAGCGTTGTTCCCGGTTTTTCTTTTCATAAGAACCTTTTCCTATAAAATAACTAATACAACAAAAAAAAGTCATCAAAATTGATCCATCCGTTCAGGTGTGATGCGATGAACACGCTAAAAGGGGATACATTTTTATATATTAAGTAGATAATATAGCTGATAATAGACTGTTGAAATGAAATAGTTGATTTTGCAAAACGTGATGTGCGTTTTTTATGTAGCTTGCAATACTTGTTACAAAACTCGAAACAATTACTTATTTACTTTATCACATTGCATTGTGATGTGCAAATAAAAAATTAAGTAAATAACTAAAATTCAATTTGAATAAGTTTTATCTAGCTGTTGAATAAATAGTTGTTGTTGCGAAAGATTTAAGTGCATTATTTTATAAGTATGGGAGGTATTAAACCAAACGGTTTCGGTTTTCAGGATGAAAGTTCAGTAGCTGCATTAATGGAGGCGTGTATAACCGATGACGACAAGTTGTACCTGTGCGTATCGTCGCCGACGATCCGCGACAAGCCGGTGCAGATCCGGCCGTGGCGGCTGGCGGACGCGGACTTCGTGCTGGACGCGAGCATGCCGCTCGACCCGCGCAAGACGGTCTTCGTCGGAGGCGTGCCGCGCCCTTTGAAAGCTGGTGAGTCTTCCTTACCGAGTTCGAAGGTGAGAAGATAAAAATGATATGTCATGGTCAAGAAATCGAAATGTGTGAATACCACCTTGGCGTTCCAAAAACCCCATCGAACTACAAACGAGGATAAAGCAATGATCTCGAAGCCGTCGTCAGTAGCGCGCCACGGTCTTTAAAAGCTGGTAAGTCGGAAACTAAAAAGACGTAAATAAGAAGTTGGAATATAAGAAAACCGATTACGTTGAGGGTGCTACCCTCAAGAGTTAATCAAAGATGAATAATAATCGGTTTTAAAGAACAAATGTTTTCCTCGCGAATCGTTGATGCTGGTTGAGGGACAGTTTTCCAGTACAAAGAATCATATAGGTGCTAGAGAAATTGATACATTGATTTGAAGTAGAAGTGTCATCAGTACTTTACAGACAAAGCCGTCTGCAATCGTCACTCCCATCGTTATGAAGACGCAACTCCCAAATTTGTACCAAAATAACACCGAAAATAAAAGTTTTGGAGTCTTGAGATATCAGTATCAGAACAGAGTCCAATGTCTATATCTAAATAACATTATACCGCAATATTTTCAATTATCTATACTAGCTGTAGCTACTACTGATCGTTTCTTTTTTACTTTTTGCATTTCGCACACATGGTAGAGTCAGTGTTGAAATTTGTCTAATAACACACACAGCTCAAAGTCGTACGGTCTGCGAAAGGTTTCCAATATCTGCATTTTTCTAATATTTGTGAAACGATAATTGTGAATATTTATTTCTTACTTGCTTGACGTTCATTAATTTTTATGAATATGGGTAATTAGCTGAATATGAAACACTACCACTACATGATATGAAACAATGTCTACCATACCATTACATTATTTTTAATCTACTCCAAAAAGGAGGAAGTTGTCAATTCGACTGTTCTTTTTGTACGTAACGTAATTACTCCCCTAATAACGAACCGATTTCGATGGTTATTATTTGGAAATTTATCACGATTTCGAGATGGTACCGTAATACCTACTTGTTTTGAGTTATACTTAATAACGCATAGATTTTCATGTGATTACATCATTGAGGATGAGGTCGTCCACTATCATTGACGATTGATAAAATTTATGTGAGACCATCTCAGAATCGTTGGCTTTCTTTCGGAAAAATAACTATCAAATCACGACGTGTTAGTGAAATGTTCGGAAGTCATTTTTTGGAGAACATTGTGAATTGATCGACCCAAACCACAAACCAAAAATCAACAACAGAATGTGAATGTGTAATGTAACATTTCAGTGGAGCTGGCGATGATAATGGACCGGCTGTACGGCGGAGTGTGCTACGCGGGGATCGACACTGACCCAGAGCTGAAATACCCAAAGGTACGCACGTGCTTCGGCACCATCCGTACTTTCAAAATATATAACTTTTTTGGTCTGGATTCCTCCCCCCACCATTATCACAAGTTATGTCAATATGCTGAATTCTCTGTCGCTTTTGGTGAAACCTGTCTCTCTTTGAAACTGGGACTGCTAAAACCAGGAGCTAAGAATTTTTGTTGCCCAGACCACCATGCTGTGAGTAGCAGTTAGTTTCATTCCCCTTCACTAAGCTGCTCTCTTTCTCATCATCTCTCTCTCACTCTTTGTCACTCCTTTTTCCTCTCCCTCTCCATGTCCCCCAGAATTCATTTCCACATCCAATTTTACTCACGATTCACACGAGTTCTTTGTTTGGACATTGTAGGGTGCGGGCCGTGTGGCGTTCTCCAACCAACAGTCTTACATCGCGGCCATCTCCGCGAGGTTTGTACAGCTTCAACACGGAGACATCGACAAGAGGGTCGAGGTGAGCAATATACAATAGATTTGTATAGAATTAATTAAATTAATAAGTATATAATGAGATAAAACTGGATGGAACAATCTGAAATGTGTAATAAGATGAAATGGTGATATTCTGAGGAATGGAGCATTCCTCTTTACAGCCTGAGAGTAAGTCTAAATCAAATTCAACATTTACTATGCGACAAACTGTTATATCCCGATGATAAAGTGGTAAGAAAAGAGATGCTTAAGTAGCTCTGCTCTGTGCCTCTAGCTACGGCAGAAGTGTCATTACAGGTAATTTAGTTTATTGAATAGTACCTAGCAAGTTTCAATTAAACTTGCTGTTAAAGATACGAAGAATGAAGTGAAGAATTAGTGGAGAGAGCAATGAAACTCAACATTAAATGACTAACAAACATGTACTTCAATATTTAAACACCAGAACAGTCGTCAAATTTATAATTACACATCCCCCAACGAATAAGTTATGTATACGAGTTTATTTTTATAATTTGCACGTAATACACATAAAAACATATGTAATTTGACATTGTTATTACTTATCTGCTATATTTTAACGAATTCCTTCGAATTTGTTGTTTAACTAGGTTTTATATAATCCGAGCACAATACAGAGCTGACGTCTTTTGTAATACAATACAATACAAAGAACATTTTTGGTGTCAACATGCGAAAGTTGAGCGTTCAGAGCCCTTAGCTTGAGTTTACGGCTTGTCAAGTTTACTATACTCGCCATCGTCTCTATAAATTGTTTGTATGAAAACTTTCAGTGCCTCTATTGGTAACTAAGAGATATAGGTACATTTTAGACCAAAAGTGTCATAGATTTCGACACATAATTTACCGAACGTAATCTATACCAACACATGGTAAAGGCTATGTTCACGTACACATTATAATAATTACTCTCGAAAAAATTTACACACACATAATACCTATGTCGTCATTCATTTTTACATTAATACCTGGCAGTGAGGCGCGTCATTTCAAATTAAATTTCTTTTAATTTGTAAAAATAATCCTGTAAGGGATTTTGAATTTAGATGCGTTGGATAAGTAGTAATTGGCAGTTGTATGTTTCAGGTAAAGCCGTACGTGTTGGACGACCAAATGTGTGATGAGTGCGCCGGTGCACGGTGCGGATCAAAGTTCGCGCCCTTTTTCTGCGCTAACGTCACCTGCCTCCAGGTGAGTGGGGCGACTGGTTGTAAGGACCGTGTCTATGGAAAGTAGTAAGGAAGGAACTCTTTGTTTTCAAAATGTAACCCGCTTGCATGAGATTAGGTCAAAGACAGTGAGGGATTTCAATGACGCAGAGAGATAATTTTTGTGGTATGTCTAACGTTTATGCTTGGGGTAGCGTATTCAATTAACCCTAATATAATTAGTCTTAAAACGGTAGGGATATATAGTTCTACGGTGAGGGGTGCAACGTCTGATTTAGTGGAATTCAGCAATTAGGTAGTAGAGTCCTGCAACGACTCGCCCGGACATACAGGCACCACCGCCTTACCTATTCCTTCCGCGAAATGACAATGCTCGTTATTGACGTGTTTCCGTTGGAGGGTAAGGTAGCTGGTTTACTTATTTACGCAGGAGGCTGCCCATCCTAGCCTCAGGTTGACAACGCACCATTAGGTACCACATTTGGTGTCTACAGGCGAAGGTATTTCTTACCATCAGGAAATCCGTCTGCTTGTTGTCTCCCTGTAACATAAAAAAAATTTAGTTTACTGAATTTTACAATTAATGGTTGTCAGTAATCATATGTGATTCACTCGCTAAAGTTGTTATTGTCGTGTTTAAGTTTAGAGGGTAGAGTAGCTAATAAAGTAAACGCATATGGATGATATTATGTTACAGTACTACTGCGAGCACTGTTGGGCTACGATCCACTCCCGTCCGGGGCGGGAGTTCCACAAGCCGCTCGTCAAGGAGGGCGCCGACCGCCCGCGCGCCGTGCCCTTCCGCTGGTGCTAGGGCGCCGGGGGACCGCGCCGTCTGTACACAGCCTTACACGACATTATGGAAAACTATAACACGTTAACTTGAATAAACTTCATCTACAAAATCCATTACGGTAATATAAAAACAATTTTGAAATCTTAATGATAAAAAAGGTAAGAATAAAATCTAAAGATATAAATTACAACTTTAAAAACTTCACTTAATTAAGCAGCAGTCTTAAATTCTGCTCTAAGTGCATATAAAATTAGAAACAATAAACGTTTAATCTGTCACGAAACCCCTCATGTAAACTTGAAACAAAGAAAATGTACAAAAATAAAGTCAAAATAATGAAGTTCTAAAATAATGAAGAGCAGTAAAACTGAAATTGTAAAAGTTAAATTTCTGATGAAGTTTTGTTTAATATTTTATGATAAGGCTTGTACACACTAACCTCTTCGACATAAACTTCTTGAGAGTTACAATGCTCAATGTTGCCAGTATCGGCAATCGACATTGGCAGCACAGTGTTTTATAATGTCCCATTGGTAGTGTAAGCTTTCTAGCTTTAGGGGGGTTATACAACGCTGTAATGCCAGGGCAACGGGCAATGCCCATGGACTGTGGTCGGACCCCGGCCAAATCGCCCCCGGACATGACTAACGCCACTTTGGCGCAAAAGCAACTTTATCCAATATTGTTAAGCGAAGTTAGAAGTACAAGACGTTTGCACTTTTCAATTTTCTAAAACACAAGATGTCTACTAGTGTTATGTAGATGACTGTGTCTGTGCACACTCTGTTTGTATAATGTGTATATAGTACACGTAGAAGTGATACAATTAAAGAGCCAAAGAAATAAAATAATAAAGAAATAACCAAAGAGTTAAGTAATAATAAATTTATATAAAAACACAAAATTAACACCTTGAAATTAAACTTCTTTATATTGTCACTTCTGTTCTAAACATCCACGGACGTTTACTCGGAAATTAACTTTGACGATTTCGTCACTGTAATGTTTAAATAAAAACCGCGTAACGTCCAGATTTTTAAGAAATAGGATATAAATTTAGGCAATTGTGCTATCTTTTTACGACTGTGACTGCAGATACGGCCGTGTAGACGTGTTGGGTGTTAATAGAAAATTGAAAAAGAACTACGTAATAAGCAAAATGTGTATTCAAAAAAAATCTAGCTAGTTGTCCGTTTGTCGTTTGATAAGGTGGCGCGCTGCAATGGACCGCTGCGGTTCTGTTGCGGTTGTGTCGCTGTTAAGTAAGATTAATATAAGATTAAGTGTGGATTAACACATTTCTCTAAAACATAATTGTACCTGTGTAGTTAGATCGAATTTTCCTTTCGTTTTTAACTTGGATATAGTTGCGTCTAGGATTTGTGGGTTACGTAGTTTGTTTGTTCGTAATCGAACGAATGCAGGTGGTTCTAGTCGGTTTCGAGTTGTATGGATTTGGTGTTAATCGATATCGACCTAGCTGGTTCCAATAAATTTCAATTGGTTCTAAAAGTCTTAACCATTTGATGAATGATCTTCATTTGGCCGCGTTGGCTAGATTGATGCATACTGTCGTAAGTAATGTCAGTAGCGTTAATTATTGTTTGCGTCGGAATGGTTAGTCCTTATTTTCTGTCACATGAATGATATTCCACGAAATTGAGAATATTGGTTCTCTACCGCAAAAGACATTAGTGACGTTAAAAACATTTGACGTATTATTGACAGTTGAAACACATAACGAGATAATCGATTTTAATCTTGCCTTAAAGGATTGTTTGATCCAATTTTATTACAGCCAGCGGTTTGTCTTATTGGTTTTAGACTGTTTTAATCGATATCGATTGAGACTAATTGCTGCTAATCGATCCCGATCGACGATTTGTTCCTTTTGTAGTCAAATTTGCAATTTTTTCCTAGATTTTTCTATTTATTTTAAAAATGGTTATGTTCCTACACCCGCGAGTTCTCGGGAGGCGGTATGGACTGGTTTTAGTACAAAATCGTTACCAATTGGGCTGTAGACGCGAGGGTTTTTTCTTTTTTAGAATAAATATATATATGGAAGTATTTTTTGAAACCGCCGGGGTAGTGCAATAGATGGTAGTTTAGGATACATAATATATAACCAAATATCTAGTGTATATAGTGATTCAATTTTTTCGATTATTTTTTTAATCTAAAATATAAAATCGTATTGTATACGAGCGCTTTGATTCGACGTTGGTATGATTTGTCAAATTTGATATAATTCAAATTTTTAAAATTAAGTTTGTAATCATCTGTGACACGGGGAAATCCCTTTTCGCAGTGTTGTTATCTGTAAAATGAAATTTCCCTCGACAAATCTTTATCAGTGACGTCGTTATACACCATTCCTATGAATCGGTAAAGGGATGTCCAACCACTTGAGTATGTACTTAATAATTTCGGATACAGATTTCGTATCCCGACCGACCACGGACGATAGACTGTAGTAAAAAGACTAGCGCGAATTTTTTGATATTTTTTTCATGATTTTTGTAAAAGTTTTTTCGTGTCGTGAATTTTTGGTAGGCGAAGTGCCTTGGTGTGAAATGGTATACCCCTCCCCTGCTTTTTTGGAGCGGTGGCGTTCACAATTGAATAACGTCATGGAGTTTTGACATTCAGACCCATGATTTGGTTGAATTTAGGTCAAAATTCCTTAACGTAAATACACAATGTGATAGAGCACCCTAAGGTCTTCGGTTTCTCGTTCAGTTTAAAATTTGACAGCCTTTTAACGTGTGTTTAGAGCAGTTCAACTCTATAATACATATGTTTGACTTCGTCATAACGTGGTTTTTCAATTCTCATGCAGTTTTTCCCCATCTAACACTAATATAGTACGTTTTCAAATCTATTTTTAAATAGTTTGTTAGATGGGGTAAAATTGTTTCTTAAACGTTAAGTAGAAAATTTATATTAGAGCATTTTAGTGAAAATTATTTGCCATAAACACATATTACAACACTTTTACATACCAATATAGTATTCAACAATTACGTAGGTGAATTTGATAAAATAATTTATTTTCTTAGTGATAGTCATATATATTGTAAGGGATGTGTAAATAGTGTTGTAATGTGTTTCAAGAGTTTAAAAATGCACACACGTGCGATATAGAGATAATCGCTACTTGGATATCGATGTTGACATAGATACCGATGGTTATTGATTTGAAATATAATTAAAAAAAAGATGTTTGAACATGTTCCCAATCTGAATTACCTTAATAGTGAGAGAATACTACAACTATTTTTAATTACTTTGGGTTAACTACCTTGTATTATTTATTTACTAGGCAAATGATTTCATGGAGAAATTCATGAATAAATTTATTACCTCTAGCCCTAGCAATTATGTAAGATTTTGTCTTTTTGTCAAAATTCAATTTAAATTACAACTCCATACATTCCAAAAGATGTTTCAGTTACTAGAAAAATTAAAGTAAGTGATAAAATAACAAAATGGATCAATATAGTTTTTGAATGTCGCTTAAATTTTACAAACGCTTTGCGATAAAAAAAAATTGATCCACTACTATAACTAAAGTAAGTGAAAGTTAAACAGATTGACTTGTCGCCATTTTTATCTCATACTTTTTTTATAATTTCAGGCGAACCTTTTTTATAAATTAGAATTTTATTATTTAAAAAGGCATCATATAAAAAAATATACTGTTACAATCGATTCAATGACTACGATATCTTGCTAACATCGATAAATATCGATAATCTCTAGTGCGAAAGCTCTTAAATTAACGTAAGTAAATAATCCCGTTTAGCGGTTGATGCGAAATTCCTCTTAATATAATTAGAAGTTCTAGATCTTTCATTCACGCTGTAAGCTGTGGGATCTTCAATCTCGCTCTCACTACACTCGCAAGTATTCTCTATCCCTCTCGTGCTTGGCTCGTTCCAGTTATTTGACTGTAAGTTTGCATTTGGAAATTTTTCCTATTGTTTTGTGACAACACTTTTTAATGTTTTTTTCCACTGCTAAGTTATTGTACTTGGCATTTTGCGGTGAAAATGTTTACGCCGTGCTGCCTTAATATTTTACTTTTGGTCTTATTTAACTTTTTTATGTTTAACAGTAAAATAAAATGAAGATATATAAAATATCGGATTTTCCTCCACTTATATTTAATTCGAATAAACGATTATATATTATCGACTCATAACATTTTGAACGACCTTTGAATAATTTAGTAAAAATAATTTCAAAAGTGGTGGGTTGGGTTATTAATCACTTTTGCTAACTAGAAATATAACTTATACATAACCTTGTTGTTACATTTATGATAACATTTTTTTTCAAGTACCGAGAACATTTTCATCGCGGTGTTGGTACACAGTAAGTCGTCTGAATCCTCGATGTGTGTGCATTTTCAATTTGGTGATTGTTTTGAATGAAATTGCTCAATATTTTTTGATAACTTGTTTTGGTGGTGCCCCCTACCCTCCTTAGATTGGCACGGATGTGTGTTTGTTTATTAGAAGTGTGCTCGCACTGTCCCGTTTTGTATTTTTGTATTTTTATAAAAAACGATTAATGTGAAATTCGAACGTGATTTACTTTCCGCGCAATGTAGAACTTCTAACTAGAAGTGCCGGTTTGCCGGCAAACCAATTGGTGTTAGAAAAAACCGAGTTGTTTGGGATATGTGGTCTGTGAGTTCTTTGCTTATTGATAAAAAGCGGTAGAAGTCAAAAGTGGCGCGATTGCAAAGTCTAATGGCGCGCATCGGCCATGCTGTTGTTTTGTCTATCTATGGTTTTGTCGTGTTAACTGGTCAATGGAAGCTTTCTCGTTTTTTGTTATAAGTTTTTGCTTAGATGTAGCTTTTTTGTACCCCACATTTTTTAGTTTTGACTAATTTAATAACAAGTGATGAGTGTTTAGAGATGTTTTGTTTAGTTTTGACATGTTTAGTTTGAGTCTTGACTGACGAACTGTTTCCCTTAAATGATGTAGGAATGTATTGAAAAATGTGTCCGTAAATTGGTTTCTCAAATAATGCGATAACAATTTTCGTAACAACAATGACAAATTGATGTAACTGCACTTCATAATCCGTAGATAAAAACATCGGATAGATGCATTTTCAAAATGGTGTCTACTAGAGGACAAACCTAATATTTTGTTCTCAAATTTTGTATCACAAACACTATACATATCCATTGTGCAAGATTAGGATATTTCAAATTTCAAAATTTCAAAGTCTTGAACAGTTTGCTAAAATTGTGAAAAAAAAACGCAAGCTTATCTCATTGTATTTGAATATTTGGTAGTTTACATTCGATACAATTTGTCAGTCAAACGTACTATCAACTGTAGATCCTGTGGGGGAATCGATTTTAAAGGTTCTTAGTTTTAGTTTATAGGTCGTTTTGCTTGGTTTCTTCTTTATAAGGTCAATATGACCGTTTGTTCTTGTTGTCTGTTTTCTATTGATAGTAGCTTTTCAATGCTGTTTTTTAATTTTAGATAGTAATTTTGTCGTACGACATATCACGAGGTTTATAACTAGAGATGACAGCTGTGAATGTTAAATATTTAATATTTGTAACTTAATTTCAAACACACTTACTGAAATACTATTTATGTATAAAAGCTAGGTGCTAGACAACGAGCAATATTTTTGCCAAATTAGAAACAGAGGCATTAGTATAAGAAAAAATAGCATTTTGCTAGAAGCTCTGAAGGCATTGGTTTATATATTATGCCTTAGTTCGACATAAATGTGTCTATTTTGATAATAATTAGCTCAATGACTTCCAATTATCTATCTGTTAATATTAAAAGTGCTTACATTTTTAGTGCAATAATTTTGTACTGGTGTCCGTTATAATTTGAATACTTCAAAAAACAATACACAGACAATCAAACTTTGCCTAGCGTCGTTTCTAGTTATATATACCTATGGCTCAGTATGGGGGGCATATTGATCTTAATATTTATTGACAAGATGAGTATTTTAAATGTAGTCCTCTTGAGCGGCCATTAGACGATCAGCTGTTTCTCTATTGTGTACCTATTAGTTTTCTATCTGAACATATTTTATTGAGAAAATAGATATTTTTTAATTTAATAATGTGATATTTAATTTTATAATACAAGTATTTTATATGACCGATATTAAAAACATTTTAAAGTAAAAATAATTGTAATACCGTTATATTTGAATAATAATTTGAAGTTAAAAAAAATGTTGTCAGCTATGATGATTTTCCCTAAAATTGGCAAAATCATACATACATAAACTAAATTGTCTAATGGCCCTTTCATCAATGTTGTTGTTGAATATTTTGTCCTGTGAGTGGTTTTTGCACCTACATTTGCATGATACATTTAGAATCATTTTTATCTATAAAATAAAAATCCGCAAAAAAATGTTGTTCTAAATCGGAGGCGGACCGATCATTTTCACCTAAGATATCCCCAAAGTGGGGAGTGCTTGTAAATTAAAAGTAATTTAGAAATATTAGTAAAATTATAAACATAGCAAAAAGTAGCGCAATTAATATTACCTACCTAGTTGATTGTAACACAAAAATTATACCTTTGAAGCTAGATAATATTGTTTTGTACATATACCTTGCACTTATTTCTGTCAATATTTTTCTAGTTCACAATTGGTGTAAACAAATTTTAAACCAAAACCTAATAACGGTGCATAAAAATATTTTTTTACGAGTTTTGACAACCGACTTCTCAGAGTATATAGCTCAATTAACAAATCAAAGGAAATGTAATACAGCCTTGAATGATCTGAATATGGAGTCGGTATTTAATTATAATTTCAAATTAGATATATATATATTTTTATAGTGTTGTTTCTCTTGTTAAAAACCGATATCGATTTTTTTATTACTGCTAGAAATATGACTTTTCGCTTGGCTGTTTCTCATGGAGATTAAATTGGCCGTAAATTGTTGTTTTTTTACTTCTCAGCGATGCGTCATATTTGAAGCTAATTTGTTTTGTCAAAAAATTGTTATTAAAGTTTATATGGTTTTAGAAACGATATGAAACCTCATAAAAACACCTTTTTACTTGAACTCCCTTTGTTACGATGTTTTTTTTAAATCTACATTAATTTAGGAATGTTTGCTGCCGTTAAAATAATAAAAGCCCTGAAATGCAAATCTAATTTTGTAATTTTAATGTTGAGATGAATTTAGCAGATAAGCTTGAAAAGCAAACAGAAGTAGCGTTATTAAAACCATACGAATTATATGCTATTGAATAAGTTTGTATTATTTTATAGATTTATGAATTGTTTCTCGAATTTTCGACGCTGTGTTCTGCTTTGGTCGCCCCCTTTATTTGAAATGCAATGAATTATTTTAGACTATTGTGAAAATATTAAAATGAATTTGAAACTTTTCTATTGCGTTTTATCTTGTAGCTGTTGCTTTTAGGGTAGTGCAATAAAATATATTTATTTTTCTTTTTTATTTCTATATTTGTCTTAAAGTGTGTTGTCACAGATCCTATGATCCAGAGGTATTTTTGTAAGTACATTTTAAGCGGTATTTTCTCCAAACAATGACCAAAGAACATCCCAAAGAGGATTTTACCAAAAAGACAAGCAGGAAGGAAGAGAAGTCGCTATTTCTGCAATTCCTATATTTTACTTAATGCCCGGAGAAAATGCGGCTTTATTGGTTTTTTTTGTATAAGTATTTTTTATTTAGATGTAATTTAATTCGTTTGTTTTGATGTATTTTTGAAGTTATTCTTTATTTATTTTTTACAGTTTTTGTATAACTTTTTTTATTTTATTGATTGAATAGTTACGATTTATATCACACTAGTGTAGTTATTTTAATATTAATCGTTTCAGTATTTGAGAATTTCATTAAATCACTATGCGTATAGCGTAATAAGCTTTGCGGAATTAAGGATGCACATTGGCCATAAAAATAGTTTAATGTAATTAAATAAAGTTTGAATAATAGTAAATGAGATTGTAAATTTTTCTTATCAATATAAATATCGCGGCGTAGTTTCGGATTTCTACGTCGAAGCTTTACTTGAATGTATTATTTTAAAAAAAACTTAAAAAAGTGAAGTGATGCAATACTGTTTTTTATATTTATATTACTAATTCTAGTAGATTAATGTAGTTGAGTTTTTTATTTTCTAATTAAGAGTGAAGTTTATTTTTTGTTGTTTGAATAAATAGTATTATATCTTAGCGTTATTGGCTTGTTGGGGATCGAGTGGGAAGCTGGCTTTTGTGCAAACATTGACTTTTTGCCCGAAAATGGCAACACATCTGTGTCATTTGGTCAGTGCTTGCATTAAACAGTGCGGATAAGAATTTTCATTTCACCAATACCCCGGCAAGCCGTTGTAGGTATTGTTTAAACTGAAATACTTGGATTTTTATATGAATTTTATTATTATAATATGGTATTTTACTAAATATTAGTCCAATATTAAAATCTTTATATGCTTGTTTTATTTTACCCCCATATATTTATGTACAACGCGCTGTTTTGTATGTATATGTATAAACATTATTAAGTATAATAACTAAGTAATAAGATCCTTAGTGCTGAATAATCTTCATCCGTTTAATTATATAGGTACCTACACAATTACATTTATATTGTACGAGCCCAGGGTTTTAATATGATCCATTATTATAGAAACATCGATGACAGAATCACTCGCCTATTTTGGAATCTCTCCGATTTATCAAAAACTTTCACTGAACGTGTACTCGAACGTGACGTCACGTAAACGGGACTTAGTAATCATCACACAGGAATTTCGTTCGACAGCTAGGTAGCTATATTAAACCTTTGCCTGGGTAAACATTGCGTTTACCGGAGTGGTTCCATAGCAAAAGTTGCTTTAATTTTTTTTTTAATATTTTTGTAATTTTGAAATGGATTCACCCATTTTTTTAACTGTACTTTATACGCTAGGCAAGTTGTCAATTATACTAATAATAGAGGAAAGATGTTGGTTTGCTTATTTGAATAGGCTCGGAAACTACTAAACCGATTTGAAAAATTATTTCACTATTAGAAGCTGACATTATCACTCGTGTACATGTTGTAACTAGAAAAAAAGACGTGGCACTCGGAGACTGCCGCGTCCAGATTGCGGGGCGAAGAGGGGGATTAAGCATGCGCAGTAACGCCGACAGCCAATGTCACCGAGAGGCGAGTTGCTGAACTAACGAGACAAGCGTGATCATAAAGTCATCAAAAGTTTTGCTAGTCATCGATAGATGGCGGTTTGATGGGGTGCTAACAGTTATTTTCGTTACCTACGGAATTTCTTGATTCGGACTCCACGCTCCAGACCCGCTACGTAAGCTATTCAATAGCTTAAAAATAGGGATCCCTAATAACACTTCAATAATGTAACAAGGTTTAAAAAAATAGCTACGAGTATAAAATGTCTTTCATCGCATGCGCTGCGTCAACCACTGAAAGCATAAAAAGATGTTCTACATTATTAAACAAAATATTAGTACCCACAAAAAAGTTCTTGACGCATATATCTAACTGCTATAGTTACGGCAATATATACTACTTACTACGGCAATATATATACTTTAATACATTTTAAAAGTTAGTAATAAGGCCATATTCGGACCATGTTACCGATACTAATCCTTATCCAAATGAATCATTTCATATTCAAGACTGTTACAATGGCTGAGACTACTTTTTGAATTATTCAAATCGAAGAATCGATTCAGAAGATATTACGAAATTAAAAATTTAAGTCTAAGAAAATTATCAACGCTTTGTGTGTCGACACCACGTGAGTTTATATACTTACAATGGTTTATCTGATAGAATCGATACTTGTTATTGTCGGCATTTGGTGGAATTCCATTGTATACACACTGTTTTTAGGTAAACGGTTATACTTTTTTACTATGTGTATAGTGGAAAAGTACAAGCGTTTATCTAAAAAAGTGTGTGACATACCTGATTTTAATTTTCAATTTGCACGAAATTGAGATTCTAGAGTAACCCGTTATTAGACAATGGCCACTAGGGTTTTACCGCTAACACAGTTTTTCAATGATTTTCAACAAAACGGATTTTCAACTTGGTTACTGATCTATAACTGCTATCCCCTACTTTAGATTGGTTATTGAAATAGGCCGTAATAGAACAAATTATAGTCACATGATCTTTCTTTCTTTCTTTAAGTTTTGGCCTTCACGTTAGTATTTTGCCATTCGTCAAGTAGAAATTTGCATCAAATTTTATATCAATTATAATTAGTCATCAGTCACAAGTCGTTCATAAGTCAAGTCAGGCTCTTGGGTAAATCGGCGGCCTCATTACACAAGCTCATGTAATGAGATTTGGCGACAACGAGGAAATACACGATACGCTAATTTCTTCACGATTATTTCATTTGTGCAATTTCACTGAACAAAATTGTACAAAATGCAACCAAAATTGACTAATTTCACTCAATATAACCACGAAATTCAATAATTATGAAAAAACTTCGACCATCTTTTCTCTCGATGTCGCCAAAACTCCGAGAAGATATACTTTGTTACACGGTTAAACACTTCTCTTATGTATCAATACCTTACATCGAGACAAGCGTGTAAGGCAGTTTATTTTTTTGGAGTAAAAACTTCTTTAGCGGCGTTGCGCACTTTTTTTGGAATAGGTAAAAACTCGCGTCAGGACACGTGACCTGATCAAATCGAATTTTTATATCATTTTATTGCAATGGACAAAACATGTGTTCATTACTGTACGCCAGAAACAAAACAACAGCCAAAACGGCAGAGAAGACTTGGTACACCACCCCCAAAAAGGCTTTCCGTTTACGAGAGGAAATAAAAGAAAAACGTCCAGGAATACTTAGAGGAAAGTCACACGTCTGTACAATCAATGGCTGAAATCCACAATTGTGGCTTTGAACTACCGCATCCGCCTCATTCACCTGATCTGACATCGTCAGACTTCTTTCCTTAACCTAAAAAAGGCACTTTGATGATGCAATGATTTGATTTTCCACCACGAGGTCAAAACAACAGTAGATGCCACAAAGTACATTGAATAATAGGTCTGTAGATGCATATTTTGACTCTAAGGACGAATCATTTTTTTCCAACGGTCTAAATGGGAGATAAAAAAGTACATCGAACTTGATAGTGAAGGTATGTAGAAATTTAAAAATATAACTGATTTAGTATTATAACACTGGGTCGTGTTATCTAATTATTACAATGCATTTGACACACACAAACAAATATATTGATGATAACGATAAAATATCACAGATGGTTTGAAAACAAGGACCAACTGTCTTAAGACATAAAGATGGCATTCTTATCAACAAGGTATTAAAATTCATTATGGTCGAATTTCGACCAACGGACGACCATTAATACTTTTTAAACAGCCAGTAGAGTTTCCATCATAATGCAACCTCGACAGTGTGTGTTTATTTTCTTATTTAGGCCGAATACTTTTCAATTTACCCACTAGTAATCAGGGGTTATCGCATACTACTTAAATGAATTATTTGATTTCAGTTTTGGACCGAGTTAGCGAAGTGAGTGAAATTTGTTACGTTCAGATGGGGTTGCAGTTCTATGTTTATTTTTTTATTCGACAATAACTTGAGTAGTTTTGGTCTAATCCTTATGAAATTGGTAGGTGTGTAGATATGCTTAATTCACCGTGTTGGTCCGGGCTTCCTTGCAGAATAGACCATCTGTCTTCCTGCCAGGCAGCTCGGAAAAGGCGAACATAGGCTTACCGTCACTAACACCGTGGCATATGACTAGGTGGTAGAGATTCGCAACGACTCGCACGGATTGGTACCATCGCCTTATCTACTCCTGCCGCCAAAACGTCAGTGCTTGCCGTCGACGTGTTCTGAGTCGGATTTTTGCTCAGGTTGGCAACGCATCGTTACCATCTTTAGTGTCTCTAGGCGGCGTTAATTTCTTACCATCAGAAATCCGTCTTCTAGTTTCCTTCCGATATCATAAAAAAATAAACCCATTTTTAGTTTCTAAAACGGGTGAAATCGTGGGGAAGGTGTTAAGGCGACCTAACTGGGGGATCAAAAAATAAATATTGGACAATTATTTCGTGTGAGATATCGAATGAAAATGCTAAATTTGAGCACTATAAATCCGCCTTTGTTAATTTTCTGGTAGGTACATGTTTTTGAGTAACAGGCAAAAAATAAATCTGTTGTACCTACTGAATGAGTGACATCGACAACAGTAACTAATGACGTTAACGGCGATAGTGACGGCTACGATGATATCGTTGGTGACAATGTAGTGTCAGTGTCGTGACGATATCGTGTCAATGACATTATCACTGACACCAACCACCGAAAATCGGTTTGCACGAGTTCTTTTTTTAATACGAAATTAATTATAAGCGGCAACCACTCTAAAATAATTATTTTATATTACCATGTTAATTGCTGCTACGACGAAGCTATAGGTAAGCTATATTAATGGTTCCCCTTCATGGGCGAGCTAGGCCCACTTGGCTGCTTTATTTCTAAAAATACAGTGCTTTCACAGTAAATACTAAATGGTTACAATCGGAGAATATCTAAAAGGTTAAAAAAATTCTTCTGGTACAGCAAAAACTTGGCCTTGGTACATTTAACATTAGGCAGCGTTAAGGGATTAAGAGGGGGGGGGGTTCGAATTAAATCTCATCTAATTTTGGGGAGAGGGAGTTTCTCATCAATTTTGCAAATATGACGCAAATAATTTACCCAAGAAACAGATTAAAATTAAGAGAAAAATTATTAAATTAAGTTCTTCACGAAGTTTTACGAATTCGAATGTTTATCCACGAACGTTGTTGAAATGTAAATAATTGTCGACAGTTAATTGAAATGATCTACTTACATAAATGAAATTTATAAATTTGCGGAATATGCGTGTTAAGAAGTTTTTAAGCACAAGTACAACAAGTTCTATCACATTGTTGGGTGCCAATATTTTATTAATGTCTTAACAAATTATTTATTAATATGTTACCTACATCAAATTTTAATATTTAAACAAAGTAGGTACCTATTTGCATTTATTACAAATTTCTTAGTTTAGTACAAACAATTTTAAAGTGAGATTAATTTTACTCTTATTGTCTACTTGCCATACACAATACCATCACATACCTACTGCCGTCTCCAACCCTAGCCAGTCAGGGGAAAAATGGAAAAACATAATTTTCTGCAATCAGGCCTATAAAATGTAATATTTTTACATCTGCCTTTTATTTCTATTGTTTCCAAACGAGAGACGAGTATTTTTGCATGCTTTTGGCTCAGTTTTCAGCCAACGAAACAAGTTTTCCGGAGGTAATCTCGAGCAAGCTTCTAGAAGTTCTTCAGGCAATCCCACATATCATTTCAGGTTCTGTGAGGAGTGCATCTGAGCCCAATCTAGACAGTTTTTAGCTTCACTTTACACTCGCTTGTGCTAGAACCCATCTAAGTTTTACTTTATTGTTTTCTCTAAGCTTATTTAAGATTAGGCACACTTAAAAGTGAATTTAGAATCGACCTTGATGGATTACATTGCCTTCAGTCAGCAAGCTGAAGTGGCAATTAGATGGTTACATTGAGACCGTAGTGTTGAACGACCTCCCACCGGCTGGATCTGGTCAAAGTCGCTGGGAGTCAGGATACAAGCGGTGACCGTGAGTTGCAGCTGTTTTTGGGGGAGGCCTACATCCAGCAGTGGATGTCCTCCGGGTGATAATGATGATGATAATAATAAATTTCCAAAAATGACTTAGTGGTAAGTGGTAGTATTACAAATAAAACACATGAATAGTGTTGTTTGAAATTATGTTAGAAATGTAATTGTTTGAGAAAGGGCAAGTTTCGTTGGTTTGGTCGTGTGAAAACAATTATAAAATGCAGACGAAAGATTGACAAAACAGTAGGGCTACTACTGAATCTTGATTTCACGCAAATTGGAATCGAATATATGTAATTTTAGGTGCTCTTGGACATATTAGTTACTAACGGATTATCAACATTTACAAATAATTTATTTTTTATTATTACCTATCTAGCTAAATGTTAATAATTCGCTAGTATTGTTTTGAAGAGTATCTAAAATGACATCCGTTTCCAATTTGCATAAAATCGAGATTCAGGAGTAACCCTAATGCGAATCTGAATAGATATAGATACCCCTGGGAAGACCTTGCTTGACATTCCACGATCAATTAGGATTTTGTTACGAAATTCCGTTTCGAAAACAAAAAACATTTTTATGATATTGGAAGGCAAACAAGCAGACGGGTTTCTTGATGGTAAGACATTCACGCCGCCTAGACACCAAAGGTGGTAATGGTGCGTTGCAAACCTGACGCCAGGATGTTAGGCCTCCAGCAAAAGTAAATTTACCGGCTACGTTTCCTCCGGATAGGAATACATCGACGGCAAGCACTGACGTTATGGTAGCAGGAATAGGCAAGGCGGTGGTACCAATCCGGGCTGGTCGCTGTGAAACTCTACCACCTATTCAGGTGTCACTATGTATGCTCGCCTTTTACGAGCTGTCTGGCAGAAAGGCCATCTGTCTATTCTGCAAAGAAGCCTGGTCCAACCCGCGAAATTGTTTGTATGAAGGTTAACTAATGTGAAGGAAGCTAGGCAGATTAGCAAGTAGTTTGACTCGTGGCACTCGATATTCTCTGCCCATTGTGCTAGGGACTTGGCGTGAAGATACGTATGTATGCAACAAGCGTTTTCTTGCGAGAATATCTGAAACGACGTTTACGCGTGCGTTAATTCGTCGCACGTCTCAACTTATCGATTACGGAATGTACCATACTACGTGGCCCATTTAGAGGGGGAGGAACAGGAGGAGGAGGCGGGGGAGGGAGGTCGTCAAGGTACAACGCTTGGTCAGAGGGAAGAGAGGAGCTGTGGGTTTTTGTCACGCGATCAATATCCTCTAGAAACTAGGGAAATCTACATAAGTTTTTTTTAATATTTTCAATTTGTGTTACCTTAACAACGCATATATGACTTGTTACCTGAAAACTAGATGGGGAGGGGGGGTTATTTGTATACTAACATCAGTGCCTGCCGTTGACGTGTTCCGGTTTAGAGGATAAGGTTGCCGATAAACTTACTTTTGCTTAAGGCCTACCATCCCACCCATCCCACCATTACCACCTTTGGTGTCTCTAGGCGGCATGAATTTCTTACCATCAGGAAATCCATCTGCTTGGTTTGCCTTCCAACATCATAAAAATAAATATCAAAAATTTTTTTTTTCGAAACGGAATTATGTAATTTAAATTCCGAATGTATGTAAGCAGCCTTAATGCTTATTTTCTAAGGTTACGATAAATGTTACCTAACATCCCGACCATGTATGAGTGGCACCAGTAACATCAGTCCCTGGAGTTGTTCCGCTACCTCCGTCCAGAATAGAGTATCTGCCACATTGCAAGGCAATTGTAAGAGCGAGCTTAGGTTAGGTACTTGTATCATTACCAACAAGACTACTGGTGGTAGAGTGATGTGTTGCTACTTGCCCAGGTATTGATCCACCGCCTCGCTTATTCCTGCCGCCATTACACAGTAAACTAACACAATGACAGGGTCATATTTCGGTCAGCCTTCCACAATAGGCCTAACCGCCGGCTACAGAGCGCAGTACCAACATTTATGGTGTCTGTAGGCCAAGGTTGAATCTTACCATCAGTAGTGGCGTGTTTTTAGCTGTCTATATCTAATACCATAAAATACATTGTGTCTGGGCAACGTGGACGATTGTCTCTTAAGAGCCTATTCACTATCTTTACGTAAGATTTAAGGGTAGGTACATACTCTAATAACTCTTACATAAAAATGTAAGAATAAAAATATATGGACTTTTTAAAATTATTATTGGAATGTTTATCAGACATTTGAAAAAAGAAAACGTCTTAAGGTAAAATTATCACTGATAGCATAAAAATTACCAATACCAACAAATTTTTACCAATATCCCTAGAGTAAGGTGGTTCTTTAATATCAATAATTAGTTTTACAGTAAATGATAACATGTTATTTGCGTTTTTGTTATTTTTTTCAGTCATTTATTAAGTACTATTGTTTAGTATTTGTATTCTGCTATTTAATATGCTTTATGTAACAAAGTGAAGCATTAACATTTCTGTGTTAATTACTTGTTTCATGTCTATATCAATTTTATTAACAAGATTCTTCCGTGTTAAATAAATGAAAAAAGTCTCATTCTTTCTTTGAATGGCTATTTGTTGTTAACCTCTCGGTTTTTACTACTTCGCCGGGCTTTAAGTCTTATTAATGATATTAATGTCTGTAAAGACAAATAAATTATAAACTCCAAAATAAAAATATGTGAATAGTTGATCTACAAATTAAGGGGAGGTCAGAGCTTGGACTATTTCATTGTCAACAACAAAACTTTACACGTCCATATACCCTTAGCCCAAATGAAAAACATCTGTAGCTTGTATAAAACATACAAAAGCAAGTTATCAATAGAGGAATCATCCATTAATCACGTGAGGGCCGAAAGGCGGTAGGAGGTTTGGCTACTATGGGTAAGTGTTGAGATATCATGTGTATAGTATATTAGATATGTTTAATTGAAAATTTCTAACTGATGATATTTACGAATCTCCACTTGTTAATGTTGAAAAACTCCTTTCTAGTTTGCGTCTAATAAAGGATATGTGTATCCTTCTCCATAATAAATGTTTCTCACAAGATTACATCTTTTCTTTGATTTATTTGTGGTCAAAATCAATCTGAAAAATTAGACTTGATTTTGGACTGGGAAGGTGTATTCTTTAAACTCAAAAGGGCAAATGTGGTTAAAATGCTAAAAGACATGTCATTAATGGACGGTCCCTTACATACCTATCACAAGGCCAAATCTTAAAATTACATGAAACTAGCGCAAACCCAGATGTTGTTCTGTCCTATAAATATTGAATTTTTGAAGTGAAGCTTCTTTTCTGATACACTCCACGAGAATAATGTCATATAGAAGTTTTACTTCTTATGTGTGTACACTCATATATTTTATATGAACTTTCTGACAATAACTAATACAACAAACGACTAAAGAATCCCATGGAAATTCGTTTTTATACATAAGATAAAAAAAAATTTCAAAGTTAAGATTTGTATAATAATAAGGTAACACAATTGTTTATATTTATAGTAAATAAAATACTATTTTACAAAAGTAAATTTGGTTATTATTTTCATTTCTAAGTGACCAACTGCTAGAAATCTGTACAGTATTTTTAGGCCCATATTCCCGAAGAGGTAGGCAGAGGCACAACCAGGGCACCTACTACTAGCCAAAAACACTAAGTCCCACAATATTATAGGTGCATCCGGCCACATATGTAATCACAGGCAGTTATTAGAAGAAAATTGTAAATACATATTTTCTATTTTTTTTGGTATATTTTGACCTAGGGATTGGATCTGGGAACCCGTGACCTCAAAATGTAAAGTCAGATGCCCGACCACTAGACCGCAAATGCGAAATCTATAGTCGTACATTAAAAGAATTTTAGTTGTAACAAAACATGATTATTTGCACAACTATCATCAATAATTATTATTTTAAAACATTTAACGTGATTAGCAAAGATTATTTTATGACATTTACACACAACTGTATTTTACAATATTAGGTGCATAATTAAGGGTGTACACAAAAAATATATTAATCTTACACAATCTGAGTGAAAGCTATTTAGTAACTAGCAGGTCAATGAAATACAATTATACATAACCTATTCATAACATTCATTCGTAGATTTCAATGTGTGACTTTTTCTAGATAGACCACACAATTTTGGCTATCTCATGTCAGATCCTTTCATAGATGTTATTCAAAAATACTTAAGTACATCTTTCTTTGATTTCATTGAAGAAATATGGTTTAAACTATTTACAAAATACTTTTATTAATTTACGCACAAATCCTTTAGACACTGTTACAATATAAAATTTAAGGTTTTAAAGTTATTACCAAACATTAGGTACCACATTTTATTTATTCCAAATTCATACTAACAGCCATTCTCATTTTCCCCTTTTTAAAATTCACTTATTCAAAAACTGGTTCTTAGTGGTAATATTACTTTTACTAACATACCAGCTGTGAGTTTGTAGATGAAAAATCTGACCTAATCGTTAGTTATTTTACATTACTCCACTACTGTCCAAAAATGACTTGATAAAAAAATAAATAAGATACTTGTGCCTAAGATGGCCCTGTTCTTAAGATGGACCATTTTCAATATTTTGTATTTTAACATGCCAATTCCTATAGCAACCTAATTATAAAAGATAAGTACTTATACATTTGTTGGATTTTTTCACATAAGAAAGTATAGGATGTGCATCTCATATATTTGAAAATGTAAAAATTATAGGATCCTTTATTCCTTCCTTTCCTTTTAAAAATGATTAATAAACTATTGTATCACCAAAAACTTAGTCATAATTTAAAATAAATATGTTTTCTTAAAATTAACATACTAATATTACAAGTCTTTTTAATTAGAAACTATTTACTAGCTTATGTTTAATAGTTAATTCAAACATATAACTTTCTTTACAGGCTCCCTTAAAACTTTAACATGACACACTTTAATAGCTTTATACATTAGTGGTAATTTTTTTGCATACTCAATAAATTAATTTTAAGTTATAGCTATCTTCTTTCAACAACAGTAATAGAAAGAAATAAAACACTTATAGTGCTTTCAGGTAAGTTTGTACACATTTTGATAGACTTTCAATCTATTCCTCAAAAAATGTTAATTAAAAATGTTACAAGAGTCCAACTAATCTGACATATCTAAAATGTTCTATCTCTTTCTTTTTTGTTTCATTAGAAAAACATAGCATACACTTGAAATGAGTTTAGTTGGTACTTAGCAGAAACCACCTACAACCCGTACCAATTAACTGTGCATCTCACGCAGACATTTACATATATTTTTTATGTTGATAAAAGATTATTTTAATAACTGTAACAAAGATAATATTGCTACTGATGAATGCCACGAGTAGAACAGTGAGAGTTGGATCTTATTCCAACAGAGTGTACAGTAAATTCATACAAGTTGCACTAGTCACTGTTAAAAGCAATACTTTCTAACACATTTAGCATAAACGAAAATTGCCATGTTCATCCCAGGCAACACTATCATTTAAAGTTACAAAATAATCTTGAGTAGGTATAGTGTTAAATACTTTTGACCTGATACTGAGACAAAATTTGGTCAAATAATTCCATTTTTAAATACAAACATCTACATATCAGTTTAAAAGTAACCACACTTCTCCCAGGCAAAATTTAAGTAATTTTGAAATCAATACAATATATCTCATAGTATGTACAAAACAACATTACAATTAAGTACACTCATTCAAATCCAACTGGGATCACTCTTCATCCTACACCATTTCAAGTTAGTTTTGAACTACTTATGCTATACCAAAAGCCATCTAAAGCCACTTTTAACAAATTCCAAACAAACTAAATGATTTTCATTTACCATCAGACACATGTGATGACGTAATTAACTTTCCATTTAAAAATCCCATTCCATGTTTCTCCCGGACATGACGTACAACATGGTCTTTCCTCTTGTATATTTGATTGCATATAGGACATGAGGTATACTGCTGTAGGTGTTGAGACTTGACATGACGAAGCATGTGGTCTCGTCGGTTAAACGATGTCTTGCAATGAGGACATTTGTGCCTATGAGAACCATGAGTTTTCTCATGCTTCTCCAATTCTTCTAAAGAATTACACTCATACGGGCAATCTCTACAATGAAACACTACAGACTGATTTGAATGAGAGCTTTGTACGTGTTTCAGCAATAAATCGTGGCGTTTACAGTCTTTATCACACACAGGGCATATCGCACATCTGGATGTTGCATGAACACTAAGCAAATGTCTTTTCAAATGATCTTGCCTTCGGAAACATGCAGTGCATATATTACACAAGTATTGCCTTTTACCGTGTATTTCGATATTATGTTGGTCGTATTCTTCTTTATTTATAAAGTTTAACTCACAAATGGTGCAAGTAACTACGTTTTCTTCAATATCTTCAATAATTTCAATGCAATCTGATGGAGAGGGATGTGTAACGTAGTTCTTGTTGCACTCCACAAATACAATTTTAGGGTAACAAACTGGGTCTACTTGATCAACCATCACTATTTACTTATTTTTACTGTTGGATTATTATTGGTATTTTGATACCAGATTTCGCTATAAACACAAAAATCAAAATGTTGGTTACATTTACATTGACAATTGACATTTGACATTATTGACATTTGCAGTGATACCATCTAGCAGAAACAACATCACTGGATTTGATCTTATCATTTTTCATTTTTTTATGATGTTGGAAGGCAAACAAGCAGACGGATTTCCTGATGGTAAAAAATTCACGCCGCCTAGAAACACCAAAGGTGGTAATGGTGCGTTGCCAACCTGAGGCCGGGATGTTAGGCCTCGAGCAAAAGTAAGTTTACCGGCTACATTACCCACCGAACCGGAACACGTCGTGACATTATAGCGACAGGAATAGGTAAGGCGGTGGTACCAAACCGGGTGAGTTGCTGCTCTACTCATTTAATCATAATTTCATATTTTAACTAAAAAATCACTTTAACCAACTAAATAACTAAAGAAATACACTAAGTAAAACAAACTAACATACTGCTGAAAATAATGAACAAATACAGCACACTTAAATACGAATAATAATAATTAACATTAATCATTTTAATTGGTATTTGTTCACCATTTTGATATGTCTCTTACTATCAGGAGTGCTTTGTGCTAGTTCGCTGTCAAACATATGGAAAAATAAACAATTTTCCTTAAAGTCTTCAAGTTGATGCTGGGCCCACACATTTATGTACGCTAAAGATCTACAGGTCTCCTATTTCAATCCATTGAGATATCGGGACCAAAAATAACCTATGTCCTTCTGCCAGTGCTAATTTATTTCTTTATTGAAATTCGTAAAACTAATTCATTTGATTTCTCAAAAAAAACTGCACTTGCGTATAAACATACACACTTTTATATTTATCACTAATAGCGACAGTGTTAGTTTAATAGAAATCATCAAAGTATGTAATTTAAGCGAAGAAAAATTGCAAATACATTGATACCGATTATGTCGTTTAAATACACACAAATTGAGTGTTTTCTCTAATTTCGCTCAGATTCTATACACAGATTTAAATTCGGTGTAAACGAAAACATCAAAAGTATACTCTTTTAATTAAAAACATATTTTAGAAATCGGTTTACAAGAAATGGAGAATCAAGTAACATTCAACATCGCTTATAAAATATAGGAATCCAAACAAAAACGTCAACGTTGACTATGCGTCGATATGAGATTACATCCCAAGGTCGTTACAGTAGGAAAGTCTTAGTTCGCATGTAGTTGTTGACCGAGACGAAGTCGAGGACAAAAATTATGTGATCAAATCACGGTTTATTAGTTTTTTTAAGAGATAACTTTTTATGCGAAGGTACTCTCTTCGTTACGTAATGCATTATGATAAGTACCAGTTATAGCTTCTGACGCATCCGGAGACTCAAACGTTTTTCTTACTGATCAAGGTGTTTATGTCATTTTGCTGTCCGACTGATATTGAACGTTGCAACTACCTGTGTTTAACACGTCGGGGGGAAAGTTGTAATTTTCCACTAGAAGAACAAGAAATAGAATATTTATAGAGATGCTAATGAATTCATAGTTCTATTAAGAGGAGAATTTTTTCGATAGATTCGATAACATTAAACGTATTCAAATATTATTTTAGTATTGTTTTTCATAATATTATAACTATCGTACTTAAAAAAGTCACTAAATTTAGTGACTAAATTACTATGCTGGCAATACTTTAAATTTGACAGAACTGACTTTTGACAGATTAAATAGGTAGTAGTTTTGTTTATCAAGTCATTCAATTTTCATCTGTACTCTATGCTCTAGTTTTAGTTTATGATTTCAACCCTTACGATGCGATGCAACATCATCTAAATCCTCTTTAAATAAAACAAAAATATTGTTTTGTTATGTAACACCGAAAACCGGAAAAATGTGATAAGCTCCAGCCCAGCCCAGACTGAGAAATAAAATAAAGACATTCAGATGTTCCTTTTACAAATCCCTAACCCCAATCGAAAATCAAACCCGAGTCTCGCAATTTGGTTGAAAGTTTTAAGTGTAGGGGAAACTGGGGCAGAATGATACAAGGGGAACATTGATTCACTCATAGTAGCTCAAAATCTACTTATACAAGCGATGAGGTCACATCATTAAAACGTGCTGGTACATGCACGAGCATTGTTGCTGTGACCCTGCCTTCCGTCTGTTAATAGTTGGCATTTTACGAGGGAAAATGTGTTTGCGGTGCGTCGAACTAAATTTTTTAGTCTAATGTAACAGTGTTTTGCCGAGCGATTAAGTACTTCAGGATTAATGTAATATTACCAAAGGTAGACTCTTTTATCTAATACGCAAGTTTACTTGTAATTTTATTAGAGGTTTTAGTTATTTCAATAGAAACTATATATTATACTAGATATATATTATACTAGAAATATTTTTTTTAAAAACATCCGTTGGGGTACTTTGATACAGAACGACATGGGGCACTTTTGGTCATATCAAACTGCCCCTAGATAACTTATATCCCTAGATAACCTATGTGTTATTTTACATTATTAGTTATTTTCTTTTCATTTTTTATCCAAATTTGTTTAACCATTCTACATATTAATACATTAATAATATATATTAAAATATTAATAACATATACCTAGTCTTGCCATAAATATTGTAATAAAGAAAAAAAATATT